>JAOXYD010219028.1:0-19241 GCA_028565735.1 Pinacopodium congolense
CTCCATATCCTTGCTTAAGTCTAAATCATCATCATCAACACTCTTCTTGACATAAAAAGGATTAGATTCATCAAATAGAACATGTATTGTCTCTTTAATCATCATAGTCCTTTTGTTAAACTCCCCATAAGCTTTACTAGTAAACGAATATCCAAAAAATATACCTTCTTTTGATTTAGCATCAAACTTACCCAGATTATCTTTAGTGTTCAAAATAAAGTATTTAAACCAAACACTTTGAAAAAACTCACTTTTATTTTCTTCCATACAAAAGTTCATAAGAAGTTTTGTTCATATAAGACCTTATATAAAACTTGTTGGATACATGGCTTACATATACAACTACTTTCGCCTAAAAATTTTTAGGAACATAATATTCATTCAATATAGTTATAGTCATTTCTTACAAAGTACTATTTTTCCTTTTAACAACTCCATTTTTTTAGGAGTTCTAACAAATGAAAAGTTATGAAAATGTCATTTTCTTTACAATATGCATTAAACAATTCATTTTCAAATTCTCTACCAATATCACTTTTAATTGAATTAATCATATAGCCTTTTTCAAATTAAATTATTTTTTCAAATTTAACAAAAGATTTAAAACATTCATCCTGACTGGCAAGAAACATTACCTATGTGAATCTACTATAATGATTAACAATTACATATGCATACAGTTTTCCACCTAAACTTGCAATTCTAGGCAATCTAAACAAGCTGATATGCAATAGTTCTAAAGCTCTAGAAGTTGTTACCCCATTTTTCTTCTTAAATGAAGCCCTGGTTTGCTTGCTCATTTGACATGCATCACAAATCTTATCTTTTTCATACTTCATTTTCGTAGACCTTTAACTAGCTCCTTGTTACAAAGTTTTGAAATTTGTTCCATGCTAGCATGACCTAATCTTCTATACCACATCCAAGAAACCTCATTCATGGAAATCAAACGCTCAAAATTTTAGTTAGAAAGATCATTCAAATCAATAACATAGATATTTCCCATTATCTTATAAACAAAAATAATGCAATTGTCAATTACTTTAGAAATTATGCAAGATTTACCTTTAAAGGAGACTTTAAAAACTTTATCACACAATTGACTCATACTTAGAAAGTTATGCTTTAAACCCTTCTACCACAAGCATATTATCAATGGTAACATTATTCTTACCAATCTTATTAATGCCAATTATCTTACCCTTAGCATTATCTACATAGGTGACATAGCCACCATCTTTTTCTTTCAAGGAAACAAACTGAGAAACATCTCCTATCATATGCCTAGAACATCTACTATCAACATACTAAGTTCTTGTATTGAAATCTTACAAAATAAAGAAAATCATTTCATTTTAGATACCCACATTAATTTAGATCCTTAAGGGTTAGATACCTTTCTAATTCCTAAGGCCTTTGGCAAACTAGAAGGTCTAAATATTTTATCAAAACAAAATCTTTTCAAATGTCCAAACCTACCACAATGATCATAAACATATGTAACTTTATGAAAATGCATATTTGGTCTAAAATTATTTCTATATGCCAATCTTGATGCATCATATCTAAAATTTCTTCTTTGTTGAAATCTTGGCCTAAAATTAATGTAAGAACCATTTCTCGATGCATGAGCATGTATAAGATATGCATATGAATGTGTAGGTCAAATGTACATAAACTGTGGCCTGTATGCATGATGTAATGATTTTGTATTTGTAAAGAAACTATGTCTCTTATTGGGGGCATGCTCATCTTATTTGTAATGAAAGTATAATGAATATTCCTATATTGAATTCTAGAAAATGACGCATCATTGTCAAAAGATGACCTAGGAACATACTCTTCATCTAAGCTTTTTCCTTTTACAAAAACAATTTTGGCATTAGGAGTTTCATTTCCTAGAATAAACCCTAACCACATTTATCATTGAAATATTTTTGCCTCCTAACATGCAATCTAACTTTTCTTTTCCCTTTATGAATGTAGACTATGATTCTTTGAGGGCATCCACTTCCTTCTTCAAATATTCATTTTCATTCATTAACTTATGCTCATGTCATGCATACCAACATCCACACTCTTAGAATCTAACATGGCATTCATTTCGTAATTTAATTTATCAATTTCTAGCATGCATTCATTCTTGGATTATAACATGTCATACAATTCATCTTTCAACTTCTCATTTTCTAATTTAAAGTCATTCGTCGATTTCATGCATGGTAGCATGTCTAATACTTTAACCAATTCATCATAACTCAAACTAACATCAACAACAATGCTTTCATTATTATCATCATTAGAATGCAAAGAAGATGGTACCTCATCATCAAAGGTCATGAGACAAAATTTGGCACTTTTATTTTTAGATTTTTCACTTTCCTCCTCGCTTTTAGTTTCCCATAAAGCATTTAAGGCTTTCTTTCCCTTCCTATCCTTCTTCTCCCATCGTTCTTTCTTACTAATTCTTTCATCCTTCCCATCCTCCTTGAGGAGTGGGCAATTACTCTTCAAGAGAGCTAGTTTCCTACATTTTTAAAAAAAAGCATTAGTGGTCTTTCTCTTGTAATCATACTTACCTTGCTCTCTTTTATTTGAGTGTGCCTTTTTCCTTAAGAACTTGTTGAAATTTCTCATGAGAAGCATTATTTCATTCTCAATATCATCCGAAAGGCTTTCCTCTTCACTTGACTCCACTTTCTTGGCTTTAAATGCTAAGTTCTTTCTTCTTGATGAAGCTTCCTCTTCTTTGGCTTTTGACTCCTTCATCATCATCTCGTGAGTGAGTAGTAAACCTATTAATTCATCCAAATGTAAAATGTTAAGGTATTTAGCCTCTTAGTTAGCGGTTACCTTTGCCTCCCATCCTTTTAGTAAAGACCTCAAAATCATTCTAACAAGTTCAACATTTGAAAATGTTCTTCCTAAGCCCTTTAATGCCTTATGATATCAATGAATATAGTATCCATGGAAGGGATCGTTTCATCATGATACATTGAAAATATTTTATATTGATGAATAAGCAAAGACATCTTACTCTCCTTTAGCTGGTTGATACCTTCATGAGTAACTTCTAATGTATGCCAAATGTCTCTAGTCGTTTCACACATAGGCACTCTACTAAATTCATTTTTACTTAATACACAAAAAAAAATCTAAACGAACCTACTGTTTAGTGAAACTTGTCTTTCATCTTCTATATTCCACTCATCTTTCACTTTAAGAATTTTTTGACCATTCTCTATATTAGTAGGAATGTATGGCCCTTCACTCAATATATCCTATAATTTAGCATTTTTTACTTGAAGGAAAAATTTCATCCCAGTTTTCCAATACAAGTAATCATTTCCATTAAAGAAAGTTGTCCTATAATGTTTTGACCCTCATGACTAAATGAACCTAGCAAATGTGCCATGATGGATTCTTACTCACAGTTTCACTAGAAACGATTACAAGCGTGAGACCTAAGCTCTAATACTAATTGTAAGCCTTAAACGCACTCAAGAGGGGGGTGAATTGAGTAGTAAAAACTTTCTTCACAAATTTAAACTTAACACTAAAGCTAATTCAATTCAATGACATATGAAAAAGTGAATTCCAAATTGATAGCAAATAAATTAATAATCAAAACACACAATAAGTAATAAGTAAAGAGAAAAGGGAAGAGAATGACACAAATATTTATAGAATTTCACCTACCCCAAAGATAGGCTATGTCTGCTCTCTAACTACTTTTTGGATATCGTTCTTTACTAACAACTTAAAAACAAATGCAATTTTCTTCTAGGGTAAAGAGTAAACCCTTACAAGACAAATCTTTTTCTAAGCAAAGAGAAGCCTTTACAACTAAAATCTTTTAAGGTAAAGAGAAGACTATACAAGATACACTCTTCTTATTTAAGGTGAAGAGAAACCTTATGACTGATCTTTATATGGCAAAGAGAAGCTTTGACACACTTAACCAACCTAACAATTCAAATAACCCCTTCGCAAGTAATTAAGAACACTTATAGATATGTTTCACTTAAAGCACAACTAAACTAAGGGCTCTAATATTTTCACAAATGATATGAATTATCAATGACACGATTGAAAACTTAAACAAAATTAATATGACAGATTTGATGCACTAAAAACATGAATGATTGATGAATTACATTCTAAAAAATCATATAAACCAAACCTAGACAGTTTTCATAAATATGACAACAAATGCTTCCAAATAATTAAATAAGCCTCTAAAAATTTATTTAAATAGTTAATAATCCTTCTAAAACAAATAACATCAATTTGGAAACAATCAATTTAGATTTAGATGCCCAAATATATGATTAAAATCTAGTGCATGAAATCTAGATATGTTAGAGCAATCTACATATTTGGAGCCTAAAAAGAGCATATAAGTGCTTAAAATTCAAAATAAAAATATCTATATAATATGGAGATCATTAAAAAAAATCACATCAAGTTTGCACATCCAGAAACTGATCTAGTTAATCAAAAATGGTATTAGCACAACAGCATAAAAAATAGAGATAGTTTAGGTATATCTAGAAACCAATTTAAAAAAAACAGAAATAATCTTTAAAAAAATTCAAAACAAACATTAAACACCCTCTAGGAAACTTATTAAATAGAAAATAATTATTTCACAATTTTAGAAATATATTAAAATATGAAGAACCACATTGAAAATATGAATAGAAAATTTTAAATAGCTTCAATATATCTTAGAAGAACAGACTTAAAACATATGAATTAATCTTCCAAAAATCAAAAAAAAAAAAAAGGCTCTAGGACACTTAAATAAACTGAAAAAAAATAATTTTACAATTTTAAAAGCAGATTAAGATAGCAAGAATCAATATTAAAGTTAGAATAGAACAAACAAAAACAATTTTGTATTATAAGTGAGTTCAAACTCTAATCTATCAAAATAAATACCATAAAATATGAAATTATGATCAAAAAAACTTTTAAACACTTAATATAACTGAAATTAATTAATTAATACAAATAAAAATAGATTAAGAAGGAGAGGGACGAAATTAAACCAAAACAGTGAAGAAAAGTGGCAAATAGTGAAAGAGTCAATCTTGAGATTTAAACGATTTTTGTCTTTCAATATTGTTTCTAGGCTTCAAAAAATACTAAAAGTGTTTAAAGATATTTTATATCAGGTTAGTAAGGGTTTTGAGACATTTAAACTGCAACCCTATTCGTTTGGAAGCCAAAAGAGATGTTTAATCCTAAAAAGGAAAAAAAGAACTACTAGAGATAGCTTTGAGTAATATGTCTTCTTAAAGCTTCAATCAACTTTTTGAGTACTTAAAAAAATGAGATAAAATTCTAGTGTATGCTTAAGACCTTAGTAAAAAATTTTAATATGATTTAGAAGCAATAAAAAATGGTTTGGGTGCTGAAAAAGCATATTGAATGATGATAATTCAAATATGAAAAGATTTGAGGTATGTCAATAAAAGAGCTTAAACCAAACGAACTTTAATTTTAAAATTGCAAATAAATGAATAAAGAAATTCTTAACTATCCAAACATTGAATAAGACTTCAAATAAGATTTAAAATATAATTTAAGACCATATGAATAATCAAAATAATTCAATGACTGTGTTATGAAATTTTATGTAACTTTTAAAAACTATATACAATGCATGACAAAAATTGAGCCCCTAGATCAATTGGAAAATAATTAAAAATTACAATCATATTAAAAACAACCTAACTAAGGTCTTATATCTTTCATATCTCTTATTTTTCCTTTAACTTCATCTTTTCCCTTCAAGCTTCAAGTTTTCTAAATTGAATCATCTTGAAATAAACCTATCTTTGAATGTTCACGGTATAAACTCAAATCATTAATAACAATTATGTTTTGTTATCATCAAAACTAAGATTGAAATCTCCCTTAGTTCAACCAAAAGGTTGAGATAAGGGGGGTCCTTTTCCCCTTATATATTTATATTATGCATTGAGGTGTTATAAATAATTTTTAATCATATATCACTCTACATATATAATACTAAAGTTATTTTACATGGTGTTTGCAAATGATCTACTACCTTTTAGCACAGCTAATGATTATTCTATCAAATTGATAACTAACCACCCTTTGAATGTATTTAGCAGGCTATTAGGTCTTTCCTTCAGTAGGAATAAGAACAAAATCTTTATTTTTTTAAGAAAAAAATCTAGAATTTATGCTTTCCTCGATCACTGGGTTCCAGGATAAGTAATTACCTTTTACTTACTTGGAAGTTCCAATCACCTTTGAGGAATTTTCATTCAGATACTATACTAAAATGGCTAATAATATATAAAAGAAGATTGAAAACTAGTGTAATGAAAGCCTCTGCTATGGAGGATGGTTATAAGTTATTATCTTTGCCTTTCTAACCTCTCCTCTTTTTGGCATTCTAGTATGGCTTTGCTTAAGAGGATTACAAAGACAATTGATAGAATTTTAAGGAACTTATTATGATCTCAGAAAGCACTTGAATTAGGCCAGTTAATGTGAATTGGAAAGATGTATGTTAGCATAAAAAGGTTAGAGGACCAGTTATAAATTCTCTATATATCATAAAGGTTACTCAATGAAAAAAAAAAACACTTTGGCTCAAGGGTTTAACTTATAAAACCTAGAACACAAGTACAGAAGGAGATCAAGCATTGAATAGGCAATGGTGAGAACATAAGCCTATGGTTTAACTTTTGGATAGATAAAAAGCCACTATGATGTGTATTATAGGTGTTTAATTCGAGACACACACTACCTCTCATTCTTAAGTTGAAAATATTAACTAAGGGTAATAGTTAGGATTTCTCATTTAGGAATTCCTCCTTATAGCCTAGATTACCCCCAAGTAGGATAATGAAGACGAAGTCATTTGAATGAGGAATCCATTTGTAAAATTCACCAAAAAATCATGTCATTCCTTATACTAAGTTAAAATATCTAAAGTTCCTAGATATAGTTTAGTTTGGTTCATTCACAGCATCTCAAAGACTACATTTATCCTTTAGCTAGAAATTCAAAATAGAATGAGCACTCTTGGTAGGAATAAAACCTCCACTAGCCTCAACCATTTACATTGTCTATATGAAATTGAAGATGAATCCTGAAATCACCTCTTCTTTGACTTCTCCTTGATAGTTCCTCTTTAGAACAAAATTTTGGTATCATCCATAAGTCCTAAAGGCAATCAAGAGTAGGGTTAATTAGCGTTCTAAATTTTTTTTAAAAACTAATCAACCAAGCCACCTAAATCAATTTTAACACAATGTAATCCCTACGTTAAGATTTAACCTATACTGATATGCTAACGTATATGCCAAAATGTTTAATAAGAATAACAATATAAAGAGAGTAAGGAAGAGAGGACACACCAAAATATTATAAAGGTTAGGCAAAAACAAATTTAGCCTAGTCCTCTCTCAAGCTACTTGTTAGAAATTTCACTATAAAAAAATACCAGGTATAATCTTCTTATGAAAAGCAACCCTTATACTTAAAATCTTCTTTTTAAAAGGTGAATAGAAATCTTCAAGACAAGAGGAGTATGTACAAGTAAATAAATGAACAACTCTAGAAACCCATTCAAGTAACCAAAATACACCTTTAAAGGTGTTTCACATAAAGCTCAATAAAATAAGGGCTGTTAAGCTTTCAAAACATAAAATATGATCAATGAACCTCTCAAAAGTTTAAGAAAATAGAATATGATCGATTACAAGTCCAAAACATAGATTAGAAACTTGATAGATGAAGGTTGAAAGAGATGAAAAAAAAGAGCCATTGAAAACTTTGATGAAAGTGATTTTATATACTCAAAACTCACACAAAATGTTTCTTTATTAGTACAAATAGATTGGGACCCTTAGAAATGTTGTTTTAAAGTTGAAAGAAATGTTATATGGATTAAATAGTCATTAGAGAGGAGTAAACATCATAATTTTTTATGAAAAATGAAAGAACCATTACAAAAATAACACTGACTTGTCAATTAGTTGAAAGCACCAATCTACCAATCACTGGTCGATTGGTTGCCTTATAAAACTAGCACTAGTCGACCTATTTGAAGCATTTGTCAACCCCTTCATCAACAGTAACATAAAGTCCAGCCAAACAAATTTTCAAAACCTTTTTTTCAATCTTTAATTCAATCTAAATAAAACTCAAATTATCTGCTACATTAATTTAAGTACTAAGACATGAAAGTTAAGATTAAAAACACAAAATGCCTTAGTTTATGACCAATTTAGTTTTTAAAAGTTTTTTTAAAACTAATTCTTAACCAACCCAAAACATTCCACACTTGTTTATTTTACCTTTAAAATATTACATACAACTTTTAAAACATATTTGAAGGCTATTTTAATAGCTAAATTTATTCAAATGAGTCAAATTTAAAAATTGGCCTATTAATACATTAATGCAATATTTGAGCCCTAAGAATATTTGAACTTTAAGTAAAAATTATAGTTAAGTTTAAAATATTTGACTAGGTCTTGGAGCTACTATAGTGCTTGATTTTCCACTTCGTTCAAATTTGGCCTCTGAACTCAATCTTTTCACTTTGAACCAACACCAAATGTACCTAACTTTAATCCTTACACAAAAAACATAAATCGTTCATAAAATTCATATTTTGTTATCATCAAAACCAATATTGAAGTTTCCTTTGATTCTCCCCCTTTTTTAATTTTTTGACAAAAAATGTGATATTAAAAAGTAAAAAAAAGTGTAAAAACACTTATAAATTTTAATTCTAATTATAAAAAGATAATCAATCATATGCTCTAATATCAAATGTAAGAGTAGCTCCTCCTTAATTCATGCATTAAAACAAGTTGTACTCCCCTTAAATATATGTATTAACACATTTGGGAGTTATAACATATTAAGAGGTTTTAAAATCACAAATTTTATCAAATGTATGCATAAGGTGCATAATGTGTGCATTATGCTTAAAAATATAAGTTAAATAGATGAATAAGTCAAAACTTAACATATCATAAACTAAATAACCTCCCCCTATATGAAGTAACTAATATCATATGAAGCAACTGATATCACATAAACTTTTCTCCTTTTGACATCATCAAAAAATTAATAAAAAAAAGAAGAAAATGATGCCAATTGATACACAAATGAATTTTATGGAGTAGGGCACACCCAAGTAGAAAAAGGTTGCATAAAAACTCAAAATTTTCAAATAGATCGAAGATAAAATAAATTATAATCACAAATCAAATTTGAAAAATCATACATAAACACACAAAGTTCATATTGAATTACCATCAATCATGCTTAATTCTTTCCTAATCATGAAAAATCTATCTTCACTCACTAGTTTAAAGAAAAATATCAACTAATTGATGTTGTGTATCTAAAAACTCTATTTCTATATCATTATTTTGTACATGATCTCTTATGAAGTGATATCTAAACTCAATGTGCTTAGTCCTTTTATATTAAATTGGATTTTTGGTTAGGCATACCGTACTAATATAACACTAAATCAGGATCTTATTAAGGTCTAGATATCTAACTTATTATCTAACTTAAAACACTTAAGCATAACAACTACTGCACACATTTGGCTTTGGCAATTAAAAAAGCCATGAAATATTATTTCTTACTGAACCATAACACCCAAGCATTTCCTAGAAATATGAAAGCATAAGATGTATTCTTTCTATCTAAAATACTAATGGCATAATCTGCATTGGAATAGATAACTAAATCTTTGTATATATTCCTAGAATATCATAAACCTAAGGATGATACGACAACTGAAAACCTCAAAATTCTTTTAATGGTTAAAAGATGAGATTTTCTAAAGCTTGATTGGAACTTAACACATAAACAAATACTAAATATAATGTCAAATCTACTAGTGGTGAGGTTTAATAAAATACCTATCATTCATCTATAAAACTTAGAATCTATTAGTTTGCCTTCTTCGTTCTTATTCAACTTAATAATTATACTCATGGGGTTCCTAATGGCTTTGCTTGATCTATACCAAACCTTTTTAATAACTCTTTAATATATTTGGCTTGAATAATGAAAATATCAATTTTCATTTTCCTAATTCACAAGACAAGAAAGAAACTAAGCTCTCCCTTAATATTCATCTCAAACTCTTGACTTATACATTTTGAGAAATCCCTAAACAACCTCTCATTTGTAACACTAAAAATAATGTCATTAACATAAATTTATACTATCAAAATATAATCATTTTCTTTTTTAATAAATAGAGTTATATCTACCTTATCTTTAGAAAATTCATTTTAGGTGCATCATAGTTCTCAAAACTGAGTGGTTGCTCTATATAAACCTCTTCTTGAATAAAACCATCAAGAAAAACACTCTTCACATCCATTTGATATAACGTAAAGCTATATATGATGTAAATGCCAAATGTAGCTTAATAGCCTCTAATCTAGCTACAAGCATAAAGTCTCCTTATAATTAATCCCTTCTTCTTGATTGTAATACTTAGCTATCAATCTAGCCTTATTTCTCACTATGTTACCTAATTCTCCAAACTGGTTTATAAATTCCCTTTTAGTACCAATAATTTGATAATCACTACGCCTAGATACCAATGTCCAAACCTTATTCCTTCCAAATTGGTTCAACTCTTCATTCATGTCTAAAACCCAACTTTTGTCATTAAGAGCTTTATTTATAGTTTTAGGCTCTATGTTGGAGATAAACGCAATATGGGATAGGTCTATAAAGGATGATCTAGGTACTACACTTCTTTCAACATCATTTATACTTTTGATTAGAGGGTGGTATTTGTTAAACCTCCACTCTCTAAGTAAACTCTCATCTCCTCTACTTTCCTCACATGGTTCAACTATTGGTTCACTAGGTATAGGTGGTAGGGGGATGGGAAGAGTTATCTAGATTATCCTTTTCTTTTTTTTTCCTAATTATTAGTCCTTATGGCACCTAAGAGAAGGGTGAATTAGGGGCTTTTTAAAAATTCTTTCTAAGTTAATCTAATCTAATTTCATCAATTTTCTAATATGCACAATCTTAAATATAAGTCCTAATTTACCAAACTAAACAAACAATCAAGTGGACAATAATTAACAATTTAAAAAATAATATAAATTAAATGCATAAATGTAAAATAGTAAGGGAATAAAGACTCCACTAATTTATACTAGTTAGGAGATGTCTAATTTCTCTTACATCTACTCCCCAATAAACCAAGTTGAGAATTTTACCATAATACAAGAAAATATGAAGTTTGTTTATAAATCTTTTTTTCAGGCACAAGGATAACATTTCCTTCCTTTTTATGGCTAAATGATAACCACTCTCGTCTTTTTCTAAGCTTAAGAGTAGCTTTACACACTCTTCATTTTTTAAGGCTTAAGGATAACCTCTAAATACTCTCTTTTTTTTCACAAGATATAAAATAAACCCTTACATAATTCCCATCACAAACTTCTCTTCTCACAAACACACTTCTCATTAAAAAATTAAAAAAATTTGTCACTCATGACTTACTAAGGTATATAAGGGACTCACAAGAATAATTAAATGAAAGCACCCTACAAAAAAAAATATAAAACCACCAACAAACTCATCTAAAATCATAAAATTAATCTTTTAAATCTCAATCTCTTTGTAAGAATGTTTCATGCACTTCTTAGATAACAAACACTCATAAGAACACTTATTATAGCCTAAAATCATCCTATTACTTCTTTATGACCATTTCCTAATGTTTCAAAATATTTAATACCATTTTACCGTTGAAAATCTAATGTTACATGTTGGATTTTTTTGTTGATCAGTTAACTAATGCATAGATTGGTTGACTAGTTAATTTATAAAACTTACACTTTAAACCAACTAGGCCTAATCAATTCCAAACTTAACCCTAATCAATTTTTAGTCTAATCAAACACATTTTTAACATATTTCAACTAATATTAAATATATTTAAAACTATTTAACATAATTACACAATCACAATTATCTATTTTACTAAATTTCATTAATCCTAAAACTTTCATTTTCATCTTAACATATACAATCATATACTTTACCAATTTCATGTTCATTCACAACTTAACTAATTCATCAATCATATATACTCACACCTCATTACATGAAATACCATACATGCATTGATCTATACATGAGAGGATTTTCACACATAACAACACATACAATACCTCTTATTTATGTATCCTATATTAAAAATACTAAACATGAATGCATATGTATAATACGATCCCTTTCATCATTATGGTAAGAATAAGAAGAGACTTACATAAAATAAAAAAAACTCTCTCAGCAATCTATCGAATTCTGCTCTTGAACTTGATCATCTTCTATCTTCATCTTTAAGTTCAACTTCAATGCTCTTCTTTCCACTTGGTCTTCAACCATCTCGACATACTTTAATATATCGATACAGACTTCAAATTCAAGGAACCATCATTCATTACCATAACTTTTTTCATCAAACCTATCTTAAACACATCAAAATTAATAATCACATTAGTAAAGATGCTTTGTCATCATCAAAGCAAAGATGGAACCATTCCTTAGTTCAACACTAATTTCTCCAAGTTCCTTGATAAGCATATTTCCATGTCTTCTACACTTTTCTTAATATTAAAGAGATTTGATTCATAGAAAATAACATGCACATTCTCTTTAATCATCATAGTTCTCTTGTTAAACACCCTATATGATCAACTAGTAAAGGAATAACCTAGAAATATTCCCTCTTTGGATTTTGCATCAAACTTTTTTAATTGTCTATATTGTTAAAATAAAGGACTTACACCTAAAAATCTTGAAATAACTAACCTTTGGCTTTTCATCATACCAAAGTTCATAAGGAGTTTTATCTATATAGGCCAGACCTTATTGGATACATGAAATGAAAAAGCTATAACTTCTTCCAAAAACACATAAAACGTTATATTCATTCAACATTGTCTTAGCCATCTCTTGTAAGATTCTATTCTTCCTCTTGACAACTCCATTATGTTGAGGAGTCCTAGGAGTTAAAAAATTATGGAAAATCCTATTTTCCTCAAAATATGTATCAGACATCTCAATCTTAAATTCCCTAGCATGATCACTCCTAATGGATGATGTCATATAACCTTTTATAATTGGACTCTCTTAGCAAACTTAACAAAAGATTTGAAACATTTATCTTTACTAGCTAAGAACACTACAAATTCTGCCTAGAAAAACATAAAACACTTTGTTCATTCATCCTAGCCATCTGTTGTAAGATTCTATTATTCCCTTTATTAACTCCATTTCATTGAGGGGTCCTAGAAGTTAAAAATTACGAAAAATCCTATTTTCCCCAAAATATGCATCAAACATCTCATTCTTAAATTCCCTAGCATGATCACTGATAATGGATGATATAATGTAACCTTTTGATAATTAGACTCTCTTAGCAAACTTAACGTAAGATTTGAAACATTCATCTTTACTAGCTAGGATCATCACTTAAGTAAACCTACTAAAATCATATACTATCATAAAAGCATATAATTTTCTACCTAAACTAGAAATTCTTAGTGGTCTAAATAAGTCCACATATAGAAGTTTTAAAGGCCTAGAAGTAGTAACCACATTTTCTTCTTAAAAGAACTCTTAGTTTGCTTCTTCATTTAACGTGCAACATACACCTTATCCCTTTTTAACTTTACCTTTGCTATCTTATTCACTATCTCCTTGTTACTTAGGTTAGAAATATATTCCATACTTACATGGCCTAACCTTCTATGCCACATTTAAGTATATGCATTCATGGATATGAAACACTTAACATTCTTGTTAAAGAGATCATTTAAATCAATGGTATAGATATTCCCTTATCTCTTTCCTATGAAAACTATACTATTGTTCACAACTTTAGAAACTATGTAAGATTTTACTTCAAGAGAACTTTTGAAATCCTTATCACAAAATTGGCTAACACGTAATAAATTATCTTTTAAATCATCCACTAAAAGTACCTAATCAATAGTTGTATTTGTCTTACAACTTTATCAATGCCATTTACCTTACTCTTGGCACTATCTCTAAAAGTGGCATATCCTCCATCTTTACTCTTTAATGAAACGAATTTAGTAGGATCTCCCGTCATGTGCCTAGAACATCCATTATCTACATATCATTTGCTACTCTTGAATTCCTAAATATATATATATATATATATTTCACTTTAGATACCTATATTGATTTGGGTCTTTGGGGTTTGATACCCTTCTACTTACTATGCACTTTAATGAACTATAAAAACCATGTTTTTTTATCCAAAAACAATTTTTCAATACGAATAAATCACCTAAAAAATAATAAATATATGAAACATCATAAAGATGTACATATGGCCTAAATATGTTCTATGTGCATTTCTATGCACACTATTTCCAAAAAGTCCTTCTTTGGTAAGGTTTTGGCCTAGAAATGAATAAGACGTGTTCCAAGACCTAGAATAATCATAGGTAACATTGCTAGATGATTGAAAATGCATTTAAGGTACATGAATATAGGCTAGCTGACTTTCTATAAATGGGGCCTATATCCATTGTTATGAACTTTGTCATTTGTAAAGAAGTTATTCCTGTTTATAGAGACATGCACACTCACCCCTGATGTAAGCCTTGGTGAATACATAAAAACATAATTGTTTTTCCCATGTTAAGTTCTAGATGTGGATGCACCAATGTCAAAAGATGACCTAAGAGTAAGCTCTTTATTTAGGTTCGTTTCTTTCACAAAATTATTCTTGGCATTAGGAGATCATGCCTAATTTGAAGCCTTTTGGGCTCTAAGGATTCTATCTAACTTCTCCTTTCCTTTAGTGACTTTTTCCAATAATACCTTTAAGGAATTTACCTCATTTTTTAATGATTCATTTTCATACATAAGCTTCTTTCTATCATCATCAATGACCACACTCTTAGCTTCTAAATCATGCAAATCCTTCTTTGACCTATCATTTTATAAACTAAGGTCATCAACCAACTTCACATATTTCTTGTATTTGGAAGATAATTTCTTTCTTTTCAAGTTCACACCTTATAAACATCTAACTAAATCATCATAACTCAATTCATATTCAATATCATTATTTTCATCATGATAAGAATGTGAAGTATAAGGTACCTCATCACCCAATGCCATGAGACAAAATTTGAAACTTCCTTTTCAAAGTTCCTAATTTTTTATTCACTTGAATTCTCCCACAACATGGGCTTCAAATCTTTTCTCATCTTTCTTTCCTTCTTTTCCTTTTTATTGCTTCTTTCTTCCTTCTTATGCTTCTTGAGAATTGGGAATTGACCCTTTAAATTTCTAGATTTCATACATTTGAAACACACAACATTAGTATATGATGTTCTTTTAGAATCATTATTACCTTGGTCTCTTCTTTTAGAGTAGCCCTTCTTCTTCAAGTCCTTCTTCAATTTCCTTATAAGGAGAGCTATTTCATCTTTACTATCATCCAAAGATGTCTCTTTATCACTTTACTCCTCCTTTATAGCCTTAATAGTCAAGTTCTTTCTCTTAGCAGCTACTTCCTCCTCCTTAGTCTCTTTAGGCCTCATGTTATATGTGAGAAGTGACCCTATCAACTCTTCCAATGGGAGCACATTCAAATGTTTTACCTCTTGAATAACTATCACTTTTGCTTCCTACTCCTTAAGTAAGGATCTAATAATTTTTCTAAAAAGTTCAATATTGGAATATGATTTACCTATACCCTTTAATGCATTTATGATATCAATTAATCTATTGTACGTGCTTGAAATGCTTTCATCATGATGCATGAAAAACAATTCATATTGATGAGTAAGCATGTAAACCTTACTCGTATCCAATTGATTTGTTCCTTTATATGTAATCTCAAGTTCGTGACAAATTTTGTGAGTTGGTTCACACATAAAAACCCTGCAAAACTCGTTCCTGCTAAGTACAAAAAATAAAATGTGGATAACCATATTGTTTAATGAAATTAATCTCCTATTATCATTGGTCCACTCTTCTTTAATCTTAGGCACTCTTTAATCATTTTTTACTTTTGTAGAAATATCTGGCCCATCATGAATAATGTCCTAAAGTTCTATGTTTTCAGCCATTAGAAAGAACTTTATCTTAGTTTTCCAATAGAGCTAATCACTACCATTGAAAAACAGTGCTTTATAAACGTTTTACCCCTCTTAGTAAGATGAACATATTAAGTGTGCAATTTTAGATCGTTTATCTCAACAATTTCAATTGAAGATAATTAAACATAAGTGAGCCTAATTCTAATACCAATTTGAAGTCCTAAAGTCAATTAAGAGGGGGTGAATTAAGTGTTCTATTTTTTTTTTAAGTAATCAACCTAAACCACCTAAATCAATTTCAACATAATGCAATCCCTACCCTAAGATTCAACCTATAATGACATGTCAATATATATGCCAAAATTTTCAATATGAATAATAATCAATAACACAACAATAATGATATAAAGAGAGTAAGGAAGAGAGGATACATTATATTTTTACAGAGGTTTGGCTACCGTAAAATTGGCCTGCGTCCTCTCCTAATTACTTGTTAGAAATTTCAGTATAAGAAAATACCATGTACAATCTTCTTCTATAGATGAAAATGAATCCTTTAAACTCAAATCTTCTTCATAAAAGGTGAAGAGGAACCTCCAACAACTCTTTTTCAAGGTGCAGAGGAGCCAATATAAGTATAACCAAACCAACAACTATGAAAACCTCTTGAATTAACCAAAATACACCATTGAAGGTGTTTCACTTAAAGATCAACAAACTAAGGATCTTATAATTTTCAAATACATAAAATATGATCAATAAACCTCTTAACAGCTTAAAGAAAATAGAATATAAGGGATTAGAAGAGCAAAAAACAAATTAGAAACATGAAAGATGAAGATTGAAAGAGATAAACATAAGAGCACTTGAAAACTTTGATGAAAGGGATGTTACATACTCAAAACTCTCATAATTATTTCTTTGTTAGTACAAATGAATTCAGACCCATAGAAATATTGTTCTAAAGTTAAAAGAGAGGTTAGATGGATTAGATAGCCATTGGATAGGAGTAAACATTGAGATTTTTATGAAAAATAAAAATACTATTACATAAATAACAGTGACTAGAAGACTAATCAAGTGTATCGATCAACTGGTTACCTTATCCTATTTGAAGTATTGGTCGACCTATTCATCAATATATACACAAACTCCATCCAAAAACTTTTTCAAAACATTTCTTTCAATCTTTAATTCAATCTAAAAAGGTTTTAACTCATTTCTTAAGGGCCCATTTGATTTAGCTTTCTATTTTCATTTTCTATTTATGTTTGTGTGATTTTATCAGCTTTTTGTCTGGTTTTTTCAGTTTCTATACTTTATTTAAGGGATTTTTTTCAGTTTTTATTTTTTATTTTTGGTTTTTATGTTTAGAAAAACATAAACTAGAAAACAAAAACAGAAAGTGATTCTAAACAGGCTCCAAGTTAATTTGAATACCAAGACATGAAAGTTAAGATCAAAAACACTAAATGCAGTAGTTTATGACCAATTTAGCACATCTTAAAAATTTTTAGCTTTAAAAAAATTAATAGCTAATCCAAAATATTCCACACTTGTTTCTTTTGCTTGAAAAATGTTGCACATAAGTTCTAGAACATATTTGAAGTTTGTTTCAATAGTTAAATTTATTCAAATTGTTTCAATAGTTAAATTTATTCAAATAACTCAAACTCAAAATTTAAGATAATGCAATTTTAAAATTTATAAAATGCATGAATGCAAAATTTAATCTTTTATAATATTTAAACTTCAAGTAAAACTTACAATTAAGTTTAAGACATCTAATTAATGGTCTTAGAGCCACCATAGAACTTGTTCTTCCACTTCCCTCTAATTTGACCTCCAAATTCAATCTTGATTTTTAATAAACTCCAAACGTACCTAGCTTTAATCCTTACACTAAAAACTTAAATTATTAATTCAATTCATCTTTTGTTATCATCAAAACCATGATTGGAACCTCCTTTGGTTTAACATTATGCAACCACTTATGCAGTTAAATTGCATGGAATGATTTTATTTCTTAAGCCAAGTCACTCATCAACTTTGATATGGAGATTATACTATGTTTAAAATCATCTTTAGCTATTGCATATATTCTATATGTAAGGGAAAATTTATAAGATTTTCAAAAACTTAGGCCAAATATAGGCATCCTTCTATCAAAACACATTGAACTAGATTAAAGAATCATTCACTGTGAAGATAGAGCTTAGCACTCCATCTGAAAGATTCAATTCCAACTAGAACTTAGGCTAGGTTCTGAGATAACTCAAGCTTTGTAGAACTACACTAAGCTAGAATGTTGTATAAGTTGGGATGGTGGTGATCAATCTAATTTTTTGTATAAGATTAATGGTAGCTCTTTTTGAAAGTAGACAATTCCTATTCTATTAATTTCAATTTAATTTTTAGAAAAATTTAAATATAATCTCATCATAATTTTTCCTTAAATCTTTATAAGCATTTTTAAACACTTTCAAATCATCTTTTACTTTAAAAAGTTCTTCATCATTTACATCTTGAATTGCAAAATTCTATCTATTTTTCAAATGTTTTATCACGTATAAAGTAGCATCATTTTTAGTATTTTTATATATATATGCTTGATGATGAAAGTGTGTATGTCTTCCATGCTCGTCTTCAAAACTAACTTTTCCCACAAAATATTAATTAATGATATAGATCAAAATTTTCACATGTATAATTTTTCGTAGCAAATCTAGTTTTTTAAGTACTTACTTAAGGATTGGTTTAAACTAAATTGTAATAAGCAAAATATTCATATTATTCATTTATACTTTTCAAGCTATTCCAATCACATTAGGATTGTAAAGATACTATTATTACATAGGAGACTTCTCTCGTTCCTCTTTTAGTGAAGTCCTCACAGCTTTCATCCTTACTCTACAAGTTCACATTCTCATGGTATTAAACTAGTAAATACCACTTAACCAATTCTCTTTTCCCCAAAATGGGAAAATTACTTTCAATGGAGAATTTTTTTCTTATTTGCTGTTGTTCGCTGGTTGAGTGATTAAAAATGGGTGTTCTTTAAACTGATTTTACTTTGAAAACCAAAATGAGATTAAA
>JAOXYD010219063.1:0-19236 GCA_028565735.1 Pinacopodium congolense
GAGAAAAAGCAAAGTCTTAACCATAGCTTTGTTTTGATTTTGTGAAGGAACTTTAACCAGCCCTTAAATGTGTTTAAGCTTAATTAAATCATCAATCACCTAATCCTTAGCTAATTTACACATTTAGTAATTTTCATAAATTTTCAACATCAATTAAAAACCATTTTCTAAGTGTTTAAGTCAAGTTAGATTAGTTTAGCAATTTTTAGGTTTTAATCAAATTGTTGGATTTTGCTAAATAATTTTATTCTAATCAACCTAATAATTAAGCCTTTTTCCTTGTGAGATTGACATCCAGAGTCTTAAATTTATTGCATTGTATTACTTTTTCAATATGTGCTCTTGCCTTAATTCCGTTGGTTTTCAAATTAAAATCGTTTCAAATTTATTAAAAGTTTATAAGTTAGCTAACCAACGCAATAAAGGCACTCAAAAGAAAAAGAAAAACGAGAAAGAGTTAGCATCATTTCAAAAGCTAAGTAATGATCATCCAATTAAAAGAATTCATTTTCCTCAAGTACCATAATTAACTACTAAATAAAGTTCAAAATCATTTAAGCTACCACATTCAAATCATCATCATCAAACTCACATTAATTCAAGTGTGCAAAAATTTTCAACATTACCCCACCCCCACACTTAAATTAGAAATTATTCATAATTTCCTAAAATCAATAAAACAAAAAGGGTATGGAATAAGAATACTCCCCTGGAATTGCGACAATTTATAAAGTTTGTTAGAGAGAGATCGCAACCCATTTCAGCTCCCACTTGACTTCCTACAAAATAAGCGCAAAAAATAAAAATATTTAAAACAGAGCTAGTAAAGAACTAACTAACAAAAAGAAAACACACAAAACTTTATTAAACGATTAGGTTGCCTCCTAAAAAACGCTTATCTAAGGTCATAAGCTTAACTCGTAATATGTGCACTATCCGATGTCAAATGGCAGTTTGAGCCTAATAAGAAACATGCTCAAACTCATTAGATGAGCCTGGAGGAGCTTCCCTCAAAGGCTCGAAAATTAGATTTTCCATAGCTTTAGAAGCATGGAACTACATTGTCTCGCCATTAAAATCCAAGGTCCACTTTCCAGTACGCATATCTCCCTTCTCCTAAGATGGTCTCTGTAATAATATCGCCACTGGGTGTGGAGACTCTTCATCCTTCTTACCATCTTTGACTTCTAGTTTGCTCACCTACAGTTCTTCCAAGAACTTCACTTCTTGCTGCTCTTACTCTTTCTTCTCCTTCTACTTTCACAAAAACTATCAGGAAAAGGAAGAGAAATTCGATTAGCAATAATATGAAACGTATCATTTACCTTAAGAGCTTGCGCACCCTCCTCCTTTTCTTACATAGGGGGCTCTTCCTCTCTTAGCTACTATTTCTCTTCCTCTATTGCTTTTGGGTGCTCCCATTGTTCTCTGTTCTCTAATGGAATATTACACAACTCCTAAGCATCACTCTCCTGTTGACTAAGAATACTTAAAGAGACTTGGGTTTCTATGCTTTGAACCACATCTACTAAGTGGCTTAATTGATCTTCTAAGATATTCAAACTACTCCCCGTTTCCTATTGGAATTGAAGAGTACTCGTTACCAAACTCATTAAAATCTCCTCTAATGACATCCCATCACCTTGTGGTGGTAATGGTGGAAATGGTAGAGGTAGATATTGGAAGTATGACTGATCTTGGTAATATGTTGGTGGAGCATCAAAGTTATATTGTAGCGTATGCCAATTAGGAAAATAGAAAGGATAACCCAAAAATGTGAAAACATCACATACTTTATCTTTTTATTCATCCATCGATAGTAGCACAGTCAAAGGTGTGAAATTCACCATTTACTGCTCTAACTTGGAAATAGTAAAAGAGTCAAACTCATTATCAGGATAATAAGAATAGGAATTAAACTCAAAAGCATACTAATAATGATCCATGTCATGACAAGATCTCAAAATCAGAAAAAGCATCAAAATTAAAACAAATAGAAGATAAGATAACCAAGAAAAAAAAACAAAACCACAAGCGGAGACAACAAAAGAAATGGTGAAAATACAAGTGCTAACTCCCTGGCAACAACGCCAAAATATGGTAGGAAGCTGTTGTTGGCTCACCAAATATTAAATTACCTAACTAATCATAACTATGTAACTAGGGCAAATCAGGGTCGATCCCACAGAGAACTGGTTATGTTTTTAACCTATTTCTAAGGTTTTACTACAAGAAAAACAACAAAAAAACCTAGATGCAAAAACATTAAAACTAAACACAGGCAATTAAGGAACATAGAACAAATAACCAAAAACACATAAAAGAAACAAGTAGGCGATAATAAAAGAAAGTTAGGCAAAAGATATATCAGGAATTCAAACTTATAATTGATCCTCAAAATAAATAAATTGTAATTGGTTTAAGATGTTAGCATATAGGTTTAAACAAAGTCTCAAACCTTATGTTCCACCGATTTTAGATAAGTCATATACGATAGAAAATTTACTCTTAACCATGTGGCAACTTATAACAAGCTCTCTAGATTTAATGATTAACACACTAGGGAAAGACTATCCTAAGCCATAATCACACAAGTTTGGACTATGTAAATTAGAGAATTGGAATCCTAGGCTAAGTTAATTAATTTCACTGACAAATTCAATTAGTTTATTTCTACTTATGAAATCACTAGGACTATTACATATCACAAGTTCATTCCTAACAATTAAATTAGAAATTATACCTAGGATGGCCAATCTTAAGAATTAATCCCTAATTCATGTCATTTAACTAGAATTCCAATTCAATCCTAACCAAAATCACAAAGCCCAATCAATTCCTAATCAATTTTCACAATTATTAAGCTAAAATCTCATCCATAACTTCCAGCCAAGTACAATTTAAGCTAACATTAAAAAATAAACTAAAACATAAACTAACATATGTAAAAACCCGACATAAACACAGAATAAGAAAACTAAATACAGAAAGTAAAGTTGAAAATTAAGGAAACACCAACTATATTAATAAAACCAGAGGTTCCATACATAACTGATAACAACCAAATGAAAAACAATAAAAACAACATGAAAATGGAAAGAAATAGAAGAAACACAAGAAAAAAACAACTAAATGCATAATCTAAAGATTGGAATTGAAAGAATAAGAAGAAAAACACAATACCCTAACAATAAACTAAGAAACGAAAATGGAGGGCAAAAACAAATGAAATTAGCGACTCCCCTATCTGCATTCTTTCGCTGTCCCTTTTATAGTGTTTGTTTAGGATAATTCGGGCAAAGACATCGTTTCATTCTTTTTTATTTTGATCGACTGAATAGATAGCATCAGTCGACTGATTTCTAGTCAGATAATAGCTCCTTCTCAACTTACGCCTTTGCTCCAAACCTCTCCAAATTTGTATCTTTTAGCCATAATTATGTCCTAAAGACCCAATCTGCATATAAACCTAAAATGAACACAATTAAGGCATTCATAAACTAAAATATGGATGAATTCACATTAAAATGCACATAAAAACTTAAGATAATTCAAGCATATTACATGTAATAATTTCAATGTTTGCTTATACTTAGAAAACATCTTTTTCTTTTTCTTCATCATAGCTTTTAGGTATCTAACTAATTCATCATACATTAACTTATCAACACAATCATCATCGCAGTTTCCTCATCATTAACTTATCAAATTATCAATACGTTATTTGAATTTGAGCACGTAAGTTCCTCATCATTAGCTTTATAAGAATTTAAATTAGATTGTACCTCAGCAATTGGGAAGCATATGTTAGTCACTTCTTCATGCTCATGCTCCTATTCTTCAATCTAATTGGTGTTTTATAGGTATTCTCTAAGATGTATCAAATCTCATGATTGGATTCAAAACTAAAATTTTATTAAATTTATCATTGCTTAATGCATAAAATAAGATATGTACAACTTTACAATTAAAGGTAATAAGTGTTTCATCTATATCATCCTGTTCACTCTCATCTTTTAGTGATCTTGTCTCTTTAGCATCTACAACTATAGTTTTTAATGGAATACAAAGCCTATTCTCTAGAACTTCCTAAAATTTAACACCTATAACCAAAAGAAAATTTTTTTTAATCTCTATAATTTTTACCATCAAAATAAGGGAGTCCACCTAAACTATCAAAATGTATCATAATGACCTTAAACCTACTATTTCATTGGAAATATATCTATGTGAGTCTTTTCTCTAATACCAATTATTAGTCCCTACATCAAACATAAGGGCGGGAGAGGGGAAGGAAGGAGCAAATTAGGTGACTTTAAAATTTTTAAATTTTGTTTAAGTCTTTTACACCTAATTAAAATTTTTCTCTTAAATTAAATGTAGAAAATACAAATAATAAAAATTGAAATAAAAAAGCTCAAAATATAATAATAACAATATGATTAAATTAAAAAATATTAAATAAAAACATATAATAATATGAATTGAAAAGAAAATAAACTAATAATATGAATTGAAATGAAAATAAACTTGAAAATATAAAAGAGATAGGGAAAGAAGGGCATAAATAGATTTATATGAATTGATGTCTAACTCCATACTTAGAGGGAGAGAAGGACCCAAAATAATTTATAGTAGTTGTATCTAACTCCACACCTACATTAACTCCTCAACTCCTTAGTTGGAATTTTACTATCAATAATAAAATTACGATTACTTTTCTTTTTCAGGAGTTTTAGGGTAATCTTCACATGACAAATTCCCGTTTTTTCCATAAGGCTCTAAAGTAATCTTTTATAATTTCAAGCTCTCAATCACACTACCCCACAAAGTATGCTTCACAAAAATATCTTTCTTGATTAATTCAAAATGTAAGCAAGGGCTTATACTTAGACAATGATGAATGCATAAAAACTTTCACATAGATGTACCAAACTAATTCAAAAATCACTCAAATGCTACATAATTCACATCACATTAATTTCACACTTAATTTTTGTATTAAAAAATCACAACATACTTATTTATAAGTGAAATTTCATTAACCAGTCGTTTGTAGCCATTTATACACATTAATTATCAATTAATTCATTTTATCATTGATTTCTAGTCATTGTAGTCTGATTCTCACCACCATCTATTGATTTATGCTAATTGGTTAACTAGAGCTCCTAACTGATTTACCATTCCCTGTAATTTCATAATACATTGGTTGATAATTAAAGTACACTGGTTAACCAGTCAATGGCTAATTAGTCCATCTTATTAATCGACTAGTCTCTCTAAAAATGGCATACTAGTCAACCACAACTAATCACACTTGTAACTTAGTAACTAGTCTATCACCACTAGTCAGCTATTCCATGCAAAAAGTGGTTTTCACACATTTTTCACATCCTAACATATGTAAAAATTGGATGACCACCACTGGTCGATAACATCCTAACATATGTAAATTACCTCAAAACAAATGTTAACAGTTACAAACACTTCTTTAATGCCCTTAACTTATCCACATATCCTAACACATCCACCTAATCTAACCTCAATGCAATTCCTAATATTTTTAAACAAATTTTTACACAAACTTTAACACATTCACAAACTCTGACCTTTAAAAAAATTGTATCATTTTCAACCTCTTCTTTACATATACACCACTAACGTACATTAACTTAGTTCCCAAAAAATATATTTATATATCAAGAGGATCATTAAAAATATCACACACAATTCATCTTGATTATTTAACCTATATAAATAAACACTAAGCACGAATGTAATATGCATGATTGGAGCATTTTCAACACAATGAAAGGATTAAGATTAGGTTACATCAAAATTTACAATAAATTGCCTATTAAAATTTTATCTTGATCTTTAATTTGAATGTTTTTCCTTTGATCTTCATAAACTCCATTTTATACTTCAAGGCTCCTTGTTTCTTTAATTTTATGCTTTAAGCCTTAAAAATGCATCTCCTAAATGCCTTTTTAGCAACTTAACTTTCTAAAACATTACACATATTAAAATCATTAGAAGTATTATTTTGTCCTTATCAAAATATAGACCATACTTGATTTAACATATTTTATGATGCCTTTAAAGAGATCTATATTTTCATGGATATGCTAAAACTTGTAATGGTAACCCTGATTGAGTTGCTTGAGGATAAATTTATACTAAAGGAAAGATATCTCTTTATATGACATTAGGAATGTTGTCAAAATAGATAAATAACATGACAAGGACCTATTTCTTAGGAGACCTTCCATATAAATTGCAACAATTGGCAAGCCTTTCCTATACATAGCCTAAACAATTCTTCCACCCTTCCAATTGCTAATACAATTCCCATTTATGAATGGAGCATGAGAGATAGAGGATGAAAAAAATAATGTTATGCCGCTACCTTAAAAGAGAAGAATGTTCCATACATGTTGAATATTAAAGAATTGAACATTAAACATCCAACAAAAGGACTTAGGCAAAACCAAAAAAAGAAAGAGAATAAGTGATAGTAGGAAATCCTAAAGACTTTGAAAGAAGCTACAAACAGAATCCTTTAAGATATTTTTACTTAAATAATTGAAATTTTTCACATGGGGTCTGACTAACATACCTAGACTAAATAAGGTACTTATCTTTGAAAAATTAAATGTAAACCCCCTCTTTAAACTAATAAAACAAAAGAAGCGAAATTTTTTAATAAAAGGCAAGAAGATATAGAAAGGGAGACAATTAAGTTATTAAAGCCTAGTTTCATCAAAGAAGAAAACTATTTAAAGGAGCTTACTATTATTGTAATTATTTAAAAAGAAAATGAAAAGTGGAGAATGTGTGTAGATTTCATATAATTAAACAAAGCATTCAAGAAATATAGCTACCCCTTTGGTTGGTGTGGAATCATAAAAATAATAATTTCTTACTCTTCAAAAGATATGAATTGTATATAGTGATGAGCAAGGTTGTATCCATAGTGATTAGTTAGGTTTTCTTTTAAAGGAAAATCAATATGAGTAAATACAAAAAGGTGATTCTGAAAGTTTAGATTAAAGTAATTCAAAATTTAACTAATAATGAGATTTTAATTAATAAAAGATTAATATTAAATATGTATATAATCGAAGGTATAATTTTAGTTTAGGTTCATAGAATCAACCATTAACATAAAGATGAAGTCTTTAATTCCTAGAGGAACTGGTTATAGTTATTAATAAGCTTTAATAACCTATCTCTCCTTAATTTCTTGATAACTATAACAAGTTCTTTGATTATTTCTCTTATTAATAAATAACTACAAATATGTTCTAAAGATATAATTTACGAATTGTATTAAAAACTAGGGAGACTACTAATTCTAGTCAATAATAGGGTTGACTTGTTAGACTAGATCATATATGTTCATAAATTAAAAATATCTTTTTATAATTAACTATGTTCTTTTATCAAATGAAACATTCAGATATTTACATATTTGAAGTTTTAAATGGTAATATATTATTTTGGTAATTCAAAAATAGGCCTTTTTAAATCAATCAATCAAAATAATAATTCCAAAATTCAAAAGATATGTAATTATTAAGGAATAAAATTGAAATTAAAACTAATTAGATCTCAAAATTCTTAAAGAACCAAAACTTTATTTATCCTCTAGCTATAATAAAAGTATTTAGCTACTCATGTTAGAGAAGAAACAAAAATAAAAAGGAAAAAAGAAGTTGACGCTAATGATGCTAAACTAGAGGTTTCGGTGAAGACATCAATAGGAAGAAGTATGCTTTCCACATAGTAGATGGCAAGTTGATTATCATTGTAAATAGTTCCAAATATACTACTATTTGTAACTTTAGTTCTAGCATCCACCAAATTGAAATTAAGTTATAGCCTATCCCTTATGCCAGCTTTTGATCCTAAAGGTGTTCTTGACTTTTTAAAGCTTACCAATGGTCGTCTTCTACACTTTCTTTTTAGAGTTGCACCATATATCTAACCATTCTTCTCTCACAATCACGTTACTATGTCTCCTTTCAACTGGTAGAGTACATTCATGAGAATAAAGAGTTCAAAGATCATCAAGGTCATCAACTAAGAGAGTGGTGAAATCAAATCAAGATATTTTTTGTATATCCTTACTTTGCCAGATAATAATTCCATCAGACATTACTCTTTTTTACCTTTGCCAAATAAAATCTCCCTTTTATCATGGATCCTATTAACACCAATGCTTCATAAAGATAATGGTAAATTATAAACTTGTCATCCTTATCTACTTCAAAAAATATGAAACATATTAAAAATAATAGATTTAATAATTTTAAATCATTAAAAAACAAGGGAATATTACAAGTTATTTGGATATCATCTACTCAATCAAATTCCAAAAAAATAAAATAATGTGTATCTTTAAGTATACTATAGCTCGAGTTCATTAACTCTTCTCATTAGGCCTCCTTATTCTCTTTTCACTCATCCATCCACAATCTAAGTTATCATATCTTAAAGACTCAAATCAAAACACTAGTAAGAAAAAAGTAATTCATAAAAATTTTCATAAACTAATATAAATGACTTATTAATTCAACAACCTCTTTTAAATAAAAATGAAATAGGATTCAATAACATCTCATCAGGTTCACTTTATACACCCAAGTTGTTTAGGGTATCAATAAACTCTTAAATAAAAGCATAAAAGGATATTTATGGTATGGTTATAGCATAGCACCAAATAATAAACCTAACTTTGCCTCTTAACTATGTAATCAGGTAAGTTAAGGTCGATCTCACTGAGAATTGTTTATGATTTTTATTATTTCAAATGTTGCAAAAAACAAAATAAAATCCCCTGGTTTAATTGAAAGTAAAATAAAATAAATGAGTTAACATAAATAAATAAGAATGCAAAGTTTCAATAAACAGATAACATTAATATAAAGCTAGACAAAAGATATTTTTAATACTAAAGAATCATAATTGATCATTGAAAGCATATGATCATGTTCTAACTAAGATGTTAACTTATAGACATAAATAAGCTCTTCTGTCCTATCTTCTTCTAGTTATGGGTAAATCTAATAAGATCATAAATTTACCCCTTACTATATAATAACTAGAATAAGTTCTTTAGATTCAATGGCGTAATAGCATTAAGTAATAGGGAACAACTAACTTAAGCCATAATATCACCCATATGTAGATCATGTAACTTAAAAAATCAAAATCCTAGGCTAAATTGATTAAATTTTAATTACAAATTCAATTAACTTATTGTTACTTGTAATATTAACTAGTAACATTTATGGATCGCAAGCCTATACCTAATATTTAAACTAGAAATCACAAATAGGATGGTCGATCCCATACATAATCCCTAGTTTTTAGCATTTAATTGAAATTTTATCTCAATCCTAACATAGAAACACAATACCTATTAAAACTCAATTCATATCTCACAATCATATTCCATTAATTCCTTTAATATTTTCCAACCATAGAAAACTAGCCTACCGTATTGAAATTAAACAAAACAAAAAATATAATCATCATAAACATGATGGAATAACAAAATACAATAGCACAGATCAAAGATTCAATGATAAACTGTCAATATTAAAGATGTGAACAAGTATATAAAATCAACCTACATGTGAGAACATGGAAAGTAATGAAATAACAAAAAAGTAATAACAAAAACCCCATTAAAGTAAGGTATCTAATCTATCTAAATCATGAAATCTAAGAGAATTCTCAAATACAAGATGAAAGGAAGCAAAACTAACTAAACTAAGAATTAAATGAATAAGGATTAAATGGCTACTCTAAAAGGAAAGAAAAGTGACAAAACTACTCTTTTTAGGTCTATTCTTAGCCTTAAATACACCCCCAACTATAGCCTTAAATTAGAAGATTTGTCATCAAAATAGGAGAAAAACCATATTAAATTACATCTTAAAATCTTATAAAACATACTCCTATCAAATATCCCTACACTTAAACTATTACTTGTCTAAAGCAACGATTTAAACATTCTAGTTAATCCATCTCAATCAAAAGTCCAAAGCTAATTGTGTATAAGAGAAACCAGTTAATGCAATTAATTTATTTCATAAATCTCAAATCTATCACAATAAAAGAATTTTCATCGCAAACAAAATACATTATTAGTAAGGAAGTGACCATTAATATATATTATCAAGCATCCAAGTTATTTCACATCGATCATTAAGTAAATTTAGTTAAAGTTGTTTAAGATAAAAAAAAAAACAAGATACAATTTGAACTTGGAGTAGTTAGATATCACCTAGCCTTTTGATGCAAGGGTAAATACCTTGTCACGAGTAACATCTAGTTACTTAACTAAGATGCTCCTTTTAGCTTGTTTGAGATGTCATTCAACTATTTGATGTGTACGTAACCTTTTTGTCGTGAACACCTCTTATTACTTTATTAGATCGGCCTCTTAAATAGCTACTAGCTCTACTCATAACTTCAACCTTGACATTGGTTCAAAGCCAACAAAATGAAAAATATGCTCTCTTATTAAAACATACAAACATTTTTTTGTAGATATTTAGATTTAAATTCCCAAATTCATATGATAAACCATATAAGATGCTCTTAAACACTTAATATCATATAGTCACTAAACACATGCAAAGTACTCAAAAGAAAAAGAAATTTGAAAAATTTTTAAGGTTAGAAATCATTCAAAAGTCAATTAATGTTTACTAAGTTAAAGACATCAATTGAATTTAAATACCACAATTAATAATTAACTAAAAATCGATATTATTTTAAGATGAAATATTAAAATCATCATCTTTATTAGACTCACAAGAAATCAAGTGAAAGAAAATTGAGTTTTAGTTCCTTAGCCCCAAACTTAAATTGAACAATGTATCTAAAGTAACTAGAATAGGTGGAATAGAAATAAAGAATACACCCCTAAATTATACAGGCCTTAAAGTCTTTAATGAAAGAGAATTTCAACTCACTCACTTTCTTAAAAATAAAACAAATAAAACAAAATCAATTAAAATGTAGAAAAACTAAGGATGTGGATGGGTGGCTTCCCAAAAAGCACTTGTTTAAGATCATTAATTCAATTCCCTTTTCATGCATCATCAAACATTAATTAGGAGTTCAAACTCCATAGGAAAAAGTTGCACATGATGTAGGATATCATATAGCATTGAATATCAAACATTATCATTTCACCATTAAACTCTATAGTCAACTCTCTTCTATGGACATTAATATTTATACAGGATGTCTTTAAGAATGGCCTCCCTAAAAAAATTTTTGGGGCTCCACATCCTGTATATCTAAAATATAAAATTCTACAGAAAAACATAAGATTGTTAACTTATATTAAGACATCCTCAAGTACCCTTTAGGGTAGGCAATAGAACCATCAGCTAATTGAAGAATAACACGAGTTTCTTAAAATGACCTAACTTAAGACCTTTAAAAATAGATAGAGGCATTATGTCAATAAAAGCTCCTAAGTCTACCATGCACTATTCATACCTCATATTATTTGTTTTACATAGGATAGAAAATATACCAAGATCTTTACAATTACATGGTTGTTTCCTTTATAACATGACAAATACATTCTCCCTCATGTTGACCTTCCCTTCACCCTTGAGCTTCTTCTTGCTTGTACACCAGTCCTTCACAAACTTTTTAATAACTTTAAGTAAAAGTATGGTTACCTCTTCATTGTAGAAATGTCCGAGATCTTTCTCTCTTTCTCCTTTTTCTTCTCTTCCTCTCCCTTATTCACTTGCTTTTCCTCCTCCTTCTTTAACCTACTTGGAAAAGGAGTAAAACCTTGGTTAGCAATAACAAAGGGTATACTACTTACCTTTGGAGACTCATCCTCCTTCTTTTCTTGAATGGTCTCCTTTTCCTCTTTCTTCTCTTCTTACTCTTCCTCCTTCTTCTTTAGACCTTCCACCTTTTGGTCACTCTATAAAAAATATCATAGACACATTCTACCTATGATTTCTCTCTAGCTTACTAGGAAGTATATTATAAACTTTATTTCCCAGAGATGATGCTAGTTGGCTAACTTGATCCTCTAAATTATTCGTACCACTTCTCATTTCCCATTGGAATTGAAGAGTGTTGGTAGCCAAATGTTTCATGATCTTTTCCAATGGCATTCCACCAACTTATGGTGTGGGTTACTAAAGTGGAGGCTTAGGTTGAAACTATAGATGTTCCTAATAAAAACTTGGTAGAGAGTTAAATCATTGTTGTTGCTACTGTGGGGTAGTAAGTCTGAAGTTAATTATTATTACTACTACTACTACTACTACTACTGTGGGGTAGTAGGTCTAAAGTTGGAACCTCCTTCTTATTGGTTGCTCCTATAATGAAAATTAAAATGATCCTTCGTCTCTAAATTGTAAGTAGGAGTATAAAGATCATGTTTTTATTATTAACCTTAGGATCTTGCAATGGCATAAACCTTCTGCTCATCCCATAAAGTAAGACATATGTTAGTAGGATGACCAAAAATTGAACAAATACCAAACACCTTGGCTTTTACCCTTCTAGCTACCACTTGCTCTATTAAAGATGTGAGATTTGCTACTTACTACTCTAACCTTGAGATAGCAACATCCTTAACCTGTTGAGTAGAAGATGGTAAGTTGTTTTTACTACCTCAGTATTGTGAATTAGATGTCATAATTGCTATCAACCTCTTTACATTGTCTAATGTCATTTCTATTAATGCCCTAACATTTTCTGCATCTATCATGTTTTTATCCATAAGTATTAATCCCTTGTAAAAATATTGAATCAACAATTACTCACTAATTTGATGGTTAAGGCAACTATTATACAGCTACTTAAAGTGCTCCCAATACTTGTGAAGTGACTCTTCTACATCCTATCTAATACCATAAATCTTTTTTATAATGTTTATTGCTATATATGTTGGAAAATGCTTCTTTAAAAACACTTGCTGCATCTGATCCCAAGTAGTAACAAATCTAGCTATTAGATCATACAACCATTCCTTAATGACATTTACAAAGGCAAATGGAAAGACATTTAATTTCAATTGTTTTACCGTCACACCAGCACATTTCTGAACATACAATATGGAATCCATTTAAAAACTTATTCAGATCAATAATGTAGCCTGAATTTAAAGAGTTATTATCCTAAAAATTTGTAAAAATAGGTAAAGTAGGAATTATTCTAGGTCCTATCTCAAACCAAGGATCATTATCAAGATAATTAATGTAAGGAAAGTTAAAATTAAAAGTATGAGCTGCAAACTCCTTTAAAATCCATTAATGTTATGCCATTGTTTCTTCTCTAGCTTATTCTATGCGTTCCTTAAATCTCTCTTCAACTTCTTTTTTAAACGATGATGAACTTTTGCTTTCATGAATATGAGGGAACAAAGCTCGCTCAAACTTTTGAAATCTTTTATGACCTACCATAGGAGAAAATGAAAATGGATTAAAAGTAAAAGGCCTTTATTCTCCATAACAAATTTTGCAATATTGAATGCTTAGAAGGATTGTGAGACATATAAAACATAAAAAAGGTGATAAAGATCAATAAATAAGAATAATAAAACATTAACGTCAGCTCCCCGATAACAACACCAAAATTTTATTAAGATTGTTGCATACCACCAAATAATAAATAGTCAAGGCCAATCCCATAGAGAACTGTTTAGAGTCTTTACTATTTCAAATGGTGCACAAAACAGAAATAAAATCACTTGGTTTAACTAAAAGTAATATAAAACTACCAAAGTTAATGTCAATGCAAAGTAGCAATAAATAGATAACAATAATGTAAAACTAGGCAAAAGATATTTTTAATACTAATAGGAATGAATTTTATTACATTTTTTTCTGCAAATTCATATAATTTCATTCCTATTGTTTCTTTGAAAATACTTAATTTGTGTTATATTTATCTTAATGAATAAGTTACTCCTTTTAGATGAATTATGGAGAAAATTTTGAAAGTTACACCAATATTAGAATAATGAAAAAAAAGAAACAAGCTAGAAAAGAACACTTAACTTGCCCAAAACAAAAAGAAACAAAAGCTTTTAAGAAAGCTTGAAAAGCCTTAGTGTGCAGTGTTTTGAAGAGTGGATATTGGACCTACATTTTACAAGGGACAAAAGCTTTCCACTTTGCAAAAATGGTAGCAAAACAAGGAGAGGGGGATCATTTAATACCTTGGAGATACATCAGTGCTTAAGGGAAGCAAGCTATCATTTAAGCTTGGAAAAAGGTTTTAAAAGCTTGATAAAAAATGACAGCAAATTAACATAGATGAGGGCTTTCGTTGATAGGTGCCATAGCATTTTAGAGAGTGGAGACAAAAGCTTAAAGAGTAATATGCAACCCTAAGGTGGTAGAAAGAAGAAAACAAAAAGCTAGCTTTCCTTAGGTAGAGTTGACACTGAAAAGAGCAAAAAAAGAGCTCTCCTCCACTCATAAAAGTTGGCAAAATATGTTTCTTGAAAGCTGCGAGTTGATGTCTGAAACTAGTGAAGGAGTAGAGCTCTCCTTTAGATGACTTAAAGCTAAATACGGTTGACTTAGAGCTTGGTGGAGCTTGCTTTCTAAGAGCAAAAGCAACGTCCTTATATCCACCTTTTAGATTTAATTTGAGTTTTTACAATGTTCATTATTTACCTTGTTATTTTGCTAGGTTTAGTTTCCTTGTCATTTTCACTTGCTTTTTTTGCTCATGTCTAAATGTTTGGCTTTAATTAATGTGTTTAATGCTTTCTTATGTATTAACCTATGATTTTTATGTTATTATGTTATCCTTATCAAGTGTTAAGTTTCATTACTTGAGTTTTCATTTATTATTAATGTCTTTGGTTGATTTATGTTTGATAATTATAATTTTTACTTGTTCTTATAATTTCAACCATTTAATTTCAATGTTTGTTCAATTTTATATGATAAATTGTTTTTAGAGTTTTAGTTTTAGTTTTGTCGAATTAAGTTTTAGTTAATTAATTAATAGTTTAAGTAGTTTATGTTTTTCTTTTGTGTTGTTTAATTTTTCAGCCTTGGTTTTAATTAAGTAAGCATGGTTTATATTTATTTAGTCTTTGTTTTGATTAATTTAAATATGTGTGGCTAGGTGTTTAAGGGTTTGAAGGTATAAGAAGGATGATGGGATTATTAATTGTGAAAATGGAATTTGCTTTGAATTGATTTGATGTTTTTAAGTTTAGGTTAGTTTAGGGCTTTGGTTAAATGACATGAATTAAGAGTTGCTTCTAGACTTGATCAACCTTTAGGTAATTTCTTAATTTGAATGTTAGGATTGAGCATGTGGTACATAATTGTCTTTCACGATTTTCAGAAAGTAACAATACGTTAATTAGTTTTATTAGGATACTTAACTGACTAGTTTAGGGTCCCATACCTTTAGGTTACACTTTTCGAACTTGTTGTTCAAACATATAAACTAACATCATAGCTAGAACACCTTTTATCTATATTTAAGGACCAATAGTTATCCTAGAATCCCGATAATACCTTCAGCCCATTTCATTCTTATTGTTGTTTATTGTGTTTTGCTTTATTGTTGTCCTTTTTGTCATTTTTATTATGTCTTAGTTATATTAGTTCTCTTTACGTCTAAGGATTTTTTTTATTTTCTTTATAGCATTAGAAATAGCAGTACCCCCTAAATTCCTGTGGATTCAACCCTAATTCACCTTAACTATATAGTTAGATTTAGTTCGGAATTATTATTTAGTAGTTTTCCACGACTTAGCAGAGACTCAAGAATCATAATTGATAATTAAAAGCATATAAATCATGTTATAGCTAAGATGTTAGCTTATAGATACAAATAAGCTCTTTCATCCTATTTTCCTCCAGTTATAGATAAACCCGATACGATCGTAAATTTAGCCTTAATTACATGATAATCTAAAACAAGCTCTCTATATTCAAAGACGTAGCATCATTAAATAATTGGGAATAACTAACTTAAACCATAATCTCACCTATGTGATCATATATCTTAAAGAATCAAAACCCTAGGCAAAATTTATTAAGTTTCAATTGCAAATTCAATTAACCTAAAACTATGTATGGTATTAACTATTCATAATTACGGTTCATCAACCTATACCTAGCATTCAAACTAAAAATCACAAATAGGATGGTTGAGCTAACATATAACCTTTAATTCTTAGCATTTAATTAGAGTTTCAACTCAATCCTAACATTAAAACATAATACCCATTAATAACCAATTCATATATAACAATAGCATTCCATTAATCACTATAATATCTTCTAACCCAAAGAAAACTAGCTTAGCATAATGAAACTAATCAAAACAGAAAATATATTCAACATAAACATAATGGACTAACAAGATAAGATAGCACAAATCAAAGATTCAATGATAAACTAACAATATTTAAATATTTAAATAAGAACACGTATGTAAAACCAACTCAAATGTAAGAACATGGAAAGCAATGAAAAAGCAATAAAGTAATGGAAAAAACCCAATGAACGTAGGATATCTAATCTATCTAGAACATAAAATATAAGTGTATTCTCAAATATAAGATGAAAGGAAGAAAAACTAGCTAAACTAAGAAGAAAATGAAGAAGAACTAAGTGGCTACTCTAAGAAGAAAGAAACGTGACACAAGCTACTATTTTAGGTCTATTCTTAGCAGGTCAAGTTGTTTTAAGAGTGAATAGACTTGAATGCCTTTGAATCCAATGAAGATTAAAAAAAAATTTGGACATTTAAGGGCACATAATAGTGTTATCAATGGCATCATATATGAAACCCTGTTGAAGTCCCTGGATTCAAAGATAAATTATGGTTCTAGGGAGATCAACGACACCTATTAAATATCTCTATTGAAATCACGAAATATGATTCTTTTATGCTGTCTTCTCTAATTCTTGTCTAGAATTGGTCTTTTTCTCCTAAACTTTGTCTCTTAAGGTCCAGACCTACATTTCAACTCATATCAAACATAATTAGCATATTTTTCATCAAACTAATAGTGAAACCATATTAAATTAAATATTAGAATCTTATAAAATACACTCCTATCAATTTAGCATAAACTTACTAATATATTTGTTAAACTAAGTTAGGTTCCAATCTTAACTTTAATGATAAAAAAATGATTGACACTAATGATTTGATTTATAGTGTAAGAGAGGAACATTTGGGATTAAATTTAAAGAGATAAATTTGAACTCAGAGACTAAAATTAAGGAAAATACAAGATCAAACCCTTTGAAAGTTTCAATACTTATAGTTAGGCAGTTTGAGATTGAGGGTAAGTTTTTTTTTTTTTTTGAAGATTTCATACTCTTAGGGGCTTAAATTACATTCATGTTACATATAATTTTTCACAGAGCATAAAATTTTACTAGCCATAACAAATTTTTTATTTGAGTTAATTTGACATCTTCGTATTTAAAATAATTTTTAAGATGATTTTAAACTTGTGTAAGTTTCATTTGAAGTAAAAGAGATTTCTAGGTTTTCTTAAAGTTGGTTAAAATTAAGTTTAAATTGGAAAAGGTTCAAATGAGTTTTAAATTTCATGGATAATGGCAATTTAAGTTTTTAGTTTTAAAGACAAGTCTAGACTACAAAAATGAGTTATAGAAACATTTTCAACTTTTGTGATTTAAGTTATGAGTATTTTAAAGGTATGCACAATTACTTCAATGGCATCCCATAATGGCAGGTAACAACCCCATTATAAGGGGCCAGTATAGTCAATTAGTTTGTCTAGAAGATGAGCGGTGGCCTACAATGACAAGTGAAACATCACCATTGTAGTGTGAGATTTGGAAAGAAGCGCAACATTATGGATTAATGACATTGTTATAAATCATATTTGTAGATATTATCAAATGAGTAATGACTATTTTTTTTTATGAATAATGGTTAGTTTAATGTGAGTAACTACCAATTTGGTAAACCAATGGAATTTTAAACTTTAAAAAATTATTAATAGAGGTTCTTTAAGGGTTTGATCATAATTTTTATAAGTTTTCAAGAAATGTTTTAGTATTGAAAGATTAAAAAAGTGTTCTTTGAGTTTATTATTAAGTTTTTTATGTATGTCTTGTTATTTTGAGCAAGTGATTGGCTTTTATTTTCTCAATCCAATAAAAAAATTTTTGTGATTTGTTTACAAAACTTTCAATAAATTTTTTCATTCATATTATTTATCTTGCTTATCTTTGAGCCCTAATTATACTATATTTTCAAGTGAAACAACTTTTATAGTATAGCTATTTTAGTAAGTCTTTTTAATTTATTGGGATTAGGATTGGTTTTAAAAGATTCCTCTTTACTTTTAAAATAATTTGTACAAGGTTTTTCTTCACCTTCAAAAAGAATATTAGATTTGTAAAGGATCCTCTTCACCTTAAGATAATTGATATTAGTAAAATATCAAACTTGAAGTTCGAGAGTGGATATAGGCTAAGATTTTCTAATTAAACCACTATAAACATTCGATTTGTCAACTCTCTCTTTCCATACTCTTTATAGTTATCACTTGTGTAATTTGTTTATATTAATATTGTGATAATTTGCATCATCATTCATCATCTTTAGGTTAAATTGTAGTTTAAGGATTGCATATACATAAAAATAGTTTAGGTGGTTAGCTTAGAAAATTTTGAAACACTAAACCACCCTCTTTTAGCTGCCATTAGAACTTACAATATCACATATTCACCACTAAACAATAAAAAATCTAAGGGACTTTAAAATAGGGTATAATGAGGTTTAGGTAAACTTTTCTTTAAGAAATTTAATTAAAGGAATTGTGCAAACCTTATCATATGAATTTAATTTCAACAAGCTCTAATATTTTCTTGAATTTAAGTTGCAAAAGTACTACTTTATTCACATAAATTCTCTAATTTTTTCCTTCTTTGTCTTTAGTATTCTTTTTGTGTTTTTAGTCTTTTTAAAGGATAAATATTAAAAAATAATCTAAAATTTGCAACTTGAATCGGTCCAATTTCAACATCATTTGATTTCCTCAAAGATATTTAAATTTTCATGTAATTAAAACCATATAATCCTTTGATTCAAGGTTTAAAAGAAAGGGAAAATCAACTATGGCACCCAAGAGGGGGGTGAATTAGGTATTAAAACTTTTTGCAAACTCAAAACTAGCAACCTAATTCAATTGGAAAACTAAATGCAATC
>JAOXYD010219081.1:0-19235 GCA_028565735.1 Pinacopodium congolense
TATCTCAATTTTATTATATTATATTACATATCATGGTTAATATAATACAAGTGTATGTCCTAATATTAATATTGATAATGGTAAAATTAAAATGTATTGAATAATTATTAAATGTAACATATTAAGAATTGCATGTAAAAAAATTATTAAATAATAATCAAGTATAATTAAGTGATTTTATTATAAAAATAAAATACAAAAGTAAGTAATTTTATAAAATAAATTTTAGATTTATTAGTATTTTAGTTATCAGAGTAATTTAATATATAATATATTAATGAGTGATGCAATATCTCGCACACGTATATACTATTATTAATCTTTTAGATAAATTAGCGATTGGGAAATGCTTTATTTTTCTATGTTATCTCATTCCATTGTAAATCTTAATAGATAAATGTGTCGAAAGGTACATGTTATATAAACAATGGATAACAATTATTCTTGGCCTGAATTTGGTAATTCCACCATAAATGAAAGATATACAAAGAACATAATTTTCCGGGATACGATATACAATATAATATCATATTAATATTATAACAATATTAAATTATAATCTAATATAACAATATAATATATAAAAAATTTTGAGTTAGTAATGTTTAATTTTATAAAATTAATGTCACGTAATTAAAATAAATAATTTTTGTACTCTAAATATAAAAGTTTAAAATTAAAAATAAATTATTTTGTGGAATTTATTTATTCAAAATAAATTAAAGTCCTAAAATAATTAGGATCTATAATTGATCCTAATTAAGATTCATAAAACCTGATGTAATTAATAAAAATTCTCACATCTACAACTATTTGTCTACTAATTAAATTAGCACAATTATATGTTTTAAAGTGAGATTTGAATGAATGATTATAAAATAAATCATTCTTTAATTAAAACATAATTATTTGATTTTTAAAATCAGGTAAACCTTAGTCAGCTTCACATCCTTTTAATTAATCTTCCATATAATTGAATAACGAAAAAAACGACGGCGTGACCCCTGATAGCCCTCTATATAAGGACATTTCGTTCGTCTAAATGAGTGCCTCTGTTTCCCTCGTTCTCTCTCTCTTCGTTGTCCCTCTACAGTCGTAAGTACCACCATTATCCCTTGACAGTGACGAACACTAGATGAGAAGGTGATGGTTGTTGGTCCTTGACGGTAGATTTCATCCAGCTACAGGAAATGCGAAACTCAGGGTTGATGGCAGCTTGTAAAGACATCACATGTTTCTGATGTAATTTCCATTGATTGTTGACTGATTGTCGGTCGAGTTACTGTCGATGATTGATAGCCGACCGCATCAAGCGTGGTAGACCCGGGTGACGACGACGATTGCTAGCCGAAGGGCAGTTTAGTGCTATTGATTTTGCGGTTGTGCCTTGACTACTGCTTGATCTCGCCGGTGAAGTGTCCAACGGCATATAGCTTGCTAAAGCAAATGAGTTGACGGTTGGCTGTAGGCTTGTTTGGTGGCAGGTTATTGTAACCAAAACTGTAGAGGGTTTGATAGTTAAAGCTAGTTCATTTTTTTGCTTTTATTTTTTTTATTTTTATACTATTTTTATGTTGTTTTTATGAATTTTTATTTTTAAATTATTTTTATTTAAATATTTAAAAATAAAAATACAAAAATAAATTTAAAAAGCCAACAAAACATGTCCTAATTTAAGACTTAGAGATGGATTTAAATTAGTTTAACTTAATCGTGAATTAAAATATAAGAAAAGTTATGAAATAAATTAATTATCTTATTAATTAAATTGTATTAATTAATTGTAACAAATTATTTTAATATTAAAATTAATTATATATTCTAATGGATGAACAGTCTAAATAATTTTTAATATTTTACAAAAGATTTAGATAAGTTCTTCACTTTTGTTTATTTATGTTACATAATGTCAATAGAAAGATTTGGAAACTTTCTATAAGTTTCCCAAGTTTAAAGTGGCATCTGCTTTTATTATCAGCTACAAAAGATCGATAAATCTGTGTCTCATTCCCTGACATCTTCAAAAGCATCAGCTGGTATCTCTAGTGGTGAAGGCATACTTGCAACAAACTTGAACTGTTCCAGATAAATGAATTTTAGACATATACCCCTTTACTAATGCATCAACTCGCAGTAAGATCTTGGATTGTTTAATTGTAATTACCTTATGCTGCTTGTATTTTTCTCTGACCGCCTGGAGTCCATTGCCTCTTCTACTCAAATACAAATCATGTATGATACCTACACACTCCTTCAAATCTGCTGGCTTGTATCTTGTGTACTGTTGCAGGACAGCGTTCTGCATAAAAGATGAGTGAGTAGTTGCTTTCTTGAATCCATTGTCAAGAGATTTACACTTCCAAGACACTTACCCATGGATGCTTCTTAGAACAAATAATGTATCTTGCAACGAAAATGACAGAAGCAGCCACCAAAGATGGCAAAAATTTCACACAGTCGTAATCCAACAAGCTTAGCTCAAGCCGCAAACTCGCATTCTGCATATGGCAAAACAATGATGAATAAGCATAAACCCTCGATAAATATATTGCAGACAACACTTCTTAAAGAAACATTTTCTTACTTTGTAATCCTCTTGTGCGACCCTTGTAAATCTCCTGAACGGAAGAATCAGCAAAAAAAAAAATTAAATCAACATTAAATCAACATATTCTTCAATTTTATGAGCACAGTAGATATGCGTACATCGTGAGTGCATTACAGGATGACAGGGCTATTACCTCAGAAAAGTTTTCAATGTTGGATTTCCCAGTTCAAATTTCAGGGTGTTTAGTATGTCAGACTCCATATTGACCACCTTAAAAATCAAACCACAACCAATCAATCAGCAAACGATCACAAATTAAAACACAAAAGCTATCAAGCTGTAAACAATAGAAATAGATCACCTCTTGCTTTGTGTATTTATTATCTGTAATGTTGCAAAAGCCTTCCACATTTGGAGGGCTGATCTCTTCATATTTCCTACATATTGTGATAGAAAATAGAAACCTAAGCAAACCAAACAAACATCGAATGATATGGTAAAATCTATAATCAGGATCTCGGATTCTTACGACGCAATGAGCATTGAAGAAACCCCCAGTAATTTAAGTTTCTCACTACTGAGGACTTTCAAGGACAAAAATCTGTCAATATAGTTAACGGTAAGATACAGAGTATCAGAGACGAGCTGGTACTTCTCAGCCACTTTCACCAACCAATCCACTAAAGTGCCTCTTATGTCAGGAGTAACATCATTTTGGACCCTCTTCATGTAATCAGACAACGGCTTTCTCTTTGGATCCACCTGAAAAAAACGTGCACACGTCAATCAACTGAAGGGTCGATCCCAAACCATTTAAGCACAAAACCAAAGGTTGCATCGACCATTTACCTCCATTTGGTGAAGATAATCGTAAATATCGGATACGTAGGGTCCACACATTTGGGGATCATCGGACCTGGCATCAAAGTCCTGACTTCCCTCCTCGGCAACAACATCTTCCTTGTCAGTGACAATTGCCCTCTTGGCTTTTGACTTCGTTACTTTACTCTTGGAATTCTCAGTCACCGCAACAACATTGGACGCATTCTTAAGCTTCCCCAGAGCGACCCGCTTCTTCAAAACTGGCCGGTCCTCGACCTTAAGAGAGGTACCTGCCCTCCGCTTGGCAGCGGCAGCTCGTGTTAGTCTGACACAGTCCTCCTGCTCTGCCATCACTCATCTCCTCCTCCTCTGAAATTAAGTGAGCTAGAGGGAGATAGAAGATAAGAGAATTGGGTTGAGAAGACAGAAGACTAGGAGTGAAATGGGGGATATGTTGAAGAAGAAAAATGTTTAAAAGAGGAAGAAGCGCCTAAACACAAATGACTTCTAGTTTTTCAAAAATAACAGTGTTGGCGCTTCCGCTATGTTTTAGGCTTCTTAAGATTACTATAATTTCCCAAATTCAGAAATTTTTTTCTATTTATTTCGCCAATCCCGGACTTTTTAGTTTTTATTATGTTTTTAATTTGCTGTTTCCCGCCGCTTTATCTGTTTGACTTCTTTACTTCACTCCTGTAGTTCTCAGTCACCACAACAACATTGGACGCATTCTTAAGCTCCCCCAAAACGACCCGCTTCTTTAAAACGGGCTGGTCCTCGACCGTAAGAGAAGTAGCCACCCTCCGCTTAGCAGCCCCCGCTCGTGTTAGTCTGACACAGTTCCCTTGCTCCGCCATCACTCACCTCCTGCTCTAAATTAAGTGGCCGAGAGGGAGTTAAAAGATGAGAAGAGAATTGGATTAAGAAGACAGGGAGTAGGACTTAGGAGTGAAGTGGGGGAAATGTAGAAGGAGGATAATGGAAAAATGAGGGAGAAGCGCCGTAACACTAGTTTTTTGAAAACATCACGGCGCTCCCGCCCTGTGTTAAAAAAAAACGTATAAAAATCTATAAAAATAATATATTAATACAATATAAAATTTTAAAAAAATAATATGCAAATTTTAAAAATACGTAAAATTTAATAAAAAACACAAAAATCACAACAAACAACTCATAATATTACTATAATTTCTCAAATTCAAAAATAACTTTTCTACTTATTTCACCAATCCTGAGCTTTTTATTATATTTTTAATTTAATTTCTTTTTATTCTCATCAATATCGGGAACTTCTACTTTCACTTCATTGCTTAAAAAAAATATTAAATGAAATACTTTTAGAATCCCTCGTAATTTCGGTTTTGTCTTAATTGAAATTAAAAAATAATTTAACAACTTGCTTGTTTTAAAAATAAATTGATTTAGGTATTAAAAAAAAGGGTACTCCACTTCAAGTATTATTAAATCTTTTATATTAATATATGCATATATATATAAGTTTTATTTTATTATAATTAATATGAGATGGAAGTTAATATTTTAAAATATGTTTAAAGAATTTGAGTTAAAAATATATTTTAATTTTGACGTAGGATTGGGACTTGAGTCAATAAAATATATTTATCTTTACGATTATTTTTATTTTAAGTGTAAAAAACGTTGTTGTTTTTAATTATATTTTAAGATTTACATTATTTTTTATAACCAATTTTAGAACTACAGGTTAGATTTGAATATTACTTTTGAGATTTTTATTGAATTTTTTAATTCTTTAAAAGACTTTGTAGGACTTTTAGATAATCCAATATTGTATGCTCCGTTAGGTAGTATTAGATTTAAGATGTTGACCGAAGGTGATAACAACGGTCTTCATGATAGTATTCAAGAGGTTATGATTCCTTTTCTAAGAGATAAAGCGTTACAACATTTAGAGCATCATTTAGAGTAACTAATAAAACACAAATTCCTATGTTTCAAGAAGCATCTTAAGAAGATTGTAGAGTGTCTAAATGCTCTAAAATCGATACACACAAGAGATAAGATAACCATAAAGTCAAAAGTGGAGATAGCTCGTGGTAAATCTATGGATATAGTTGTGCCTGTAAGAAGACAATCAATCTATAAGGAGGATTTTAAAAAAGAAGATTATTATGGACTAAATAAATTTGGGCTTTTTAAACAACACAATGGGCATAAGAGGAATGATTCTTATAATGAATTTGAAGATAGAGATGCAAGAGATTATAGATTAATTGTAGACATCCCATATTTCAATAGTAGTATAGATATTAAAGATTTCTTAAAATAACTTACGAAAATTGACAGATTCTTTGAGTATCTAAAGATAACACATGAGACAAGAGTTTAAATTTTGCCTTGTAGGCTAAAGAGGAGAGATTCGGCATGGTGAGAAAAGATTCAATCACAAAGGGATCACGAAGGAAAGTGTCTTGTATGTACATGATACAAAATGAAATTTCCATTGAAACATGAGTTCTTACCGCTAAATTATGACCAAATTTTGTTCCAATAATACCATGTTGCAACCAATGAGGTCAAATAGTGCATTAATACATGGTGGAGCTCATCAGATTGAAAAAATAAAACAATCTTCTTGAGTCTGAAGGACAACAAATGGCTAGATACTTGTAGGGGTTTAGGCTAGCGCTTCAAAATATGATTGGAAAACAAGTTATCTGCATACTTTTGAATACAAAAATATATGGTCTTGAAGGCAGAGATGATGCAAGAATGCAGTAGGAGAAGTCTGGAGTGTTTTAGAGCCCCATTACCTACTGAAATTTCAAGTTGTTCAAGAGTATACCTCTCATGGCCATGATAAGCAAGTTATTGAGGATAAAGCTACTGGGAAGAGACTTATGGCGAAGACTCGATATAAAGGGTGAAAAGGCAGAAGAATCCATATGCTAAGTCGGTAGTAGGAAAGTGTTTCAAATGTTGTCAAATTGGGTGCAGGTCTAATGGATATCCTTTAAGGAAGATAGTGAACTTTGTAGAAAGGGATAAAAATGACAAGGGAATCACTTACAAAATAAATGGTGTTGAGGATGATGAATATAGAGTTGGTAAGGGTTCGGCATACATGGTAAAGACACTGATGTTAACACCTAAACAAGAGAATCAGACCTAAAGGAACTAATTATTTTGTATGAGATGCATCATTCAAAATAAGGTATTTAGGGTTATCATTGATAGTGAAAACTACGAGAATATTATTGACTAGGGAGCAGTGAAGAGATTGGGATTATCTATAGAAAAGTATCTTAATCCTTATACCTTAGGATGAATCAAAATTGTAACAAATAATATATAAGCCACAAAAAGGTGTAGAGTTCCATTCTCTATTGACAAATACAAAGACAAGTATATTATAATACTATTGATATGAATGTTTGTCATTTGTTATTTGGAAGATCATGACAATTTGATGTGGATGCTCAGCATTTGGGGATAATTAACCAATATTAGTTGGAGAAGGATAGGGTTAATTATATACTCCTACCTCTCAAAAACAAGACTTCACCTTTTGATGATAATGCTTTCTTACTTATAGCTAAGAGGATCAAGGTGAAGATTAAAGAAACGATACAGGTACATATGTTAATGGTCAAACAGTGTTAATGAATGAGGCAGAGTTTCCATTAGAGAAGTATCCAAAGTTGATGCGACCCCCATTACAAGAATTTAAGGAGTTGATATTAAATGATATTCTGGATGGGCTACTACCTACAAAAGATATCCAATACCACATAGACCTAATTCTCATATTCAATTTACCAAATTTGTCACATTACTAAATGAATCCTAAAGAAAGTTAGATCTTAAAGGAAAAGGTGGAGGAGTTATTGCGAAAGGGCTTATACATTAGAGGATAAGTCCTTGTGCAACCCTGGCATTATTAACTCTGAAGAAGGATGAAAAATTAGCAAATGTCTATTGATAGTAAAGCCATCAACTAGATCATAGTTAAGTATAAATTTTCTATCTCACGATTTGATGATATGTTGGATCACTTACATGGTACAATAATTTTTTAAGTATAGATATAAAGAATGGGTGTCACCAAATTCACATCAGGTCAAGTGACGAATGGAAGACGACCTTCAAAGCAAAAAAGGGCTTATACGAGTAGTTAGTGATGTCATTTAGGTTGTCCAATATGCCTAGTATTTTCATAAGATTGATAAATCAGGTACTAAAACCTTTTATTGACAAATTTGCGGTAGTATATTTTAACAATATCTTAATTTATAACAATTCAGAGGAGAAGTATCTATATGCTAAAAGCTATAAGAGACAATCAACCATACATCAACTTTAAGACGTACAATTTTATAATAGATACATTAATACTCCTGGGTTATGTGGTATCTACGGATGGAATAAAGGTAAATGAAGCGAAGATTATAATTATCAAAAAGTGGTCAACATCAACCAATGTGGGAGAGTTAGGGAGTTTTTGTGGATTGTAAACCTTTTATCGAAAGTTCATTAAAAACTTCAATATCGTTGTGACACTATTGATGGAGTGTTTGAAGAGAGGTAAATTTCAATAAAGAGAAAAAGAAGACTTGAGCTTTTCTTTGCTAAAAGATAATTAACGTATATCTCCAATGCTAACTTTTTCATATTTCAATAAGTTGTTTGAGATTGATTGTGATGTTAGTAGAGTAGGGATAGGGGCTATCTTATTACAAGAAAAAAGACCAGTGACATTTTTTAACTAAAAAATTAGTGAAGCCAGAAAGAAGTGAAGTATCTAAGATAAAGAATTTTATTTACTAATGCGAGAACTAAAAAACTAGGAATATTAGCTAATTGCTAAGGAGTTAATGTTCTATTCAAATCATAAGGCTTTAAAATACTTTAATAGTCAAAAAAGAATTAGTGGTGATATGCACGCAAGATGGAGTCAATTCCTACAAAAGTTTCCATTCAATTTAAGGCACAAATTTATAGTTTAAAATAGAGTTGTAGATGCTTTGAGTAGAAGGGTGTTTATATTACTTATTCTCAAAAGTGAAATAGTGGGTTTTAAGCAATTGAGAGAAGACTATGAGCATGATAATGACTTTGTAGAGATTTAAGATAAGGTTTCTTATGGTGGACCAGATGATGGGTGATTTTATGTAAACGATGGCTACTTGATGTTTGAAAACCAATTATACTTGCCTAGGATGTCTTTACGAGAGTTAGTGATTCATATACGCAAGATGATTAATAGGTCACTTGGGCTATGATATGTCGTTGGAAACCACTAAAAAGCAAATTTATTGGTCTCAATTAAGGATAAATGTGTCTTAATTCATAGAAAGTTACACATGTGAGAATTCTGTAGACACGGCCAAAATGCTTTAAGAATGCATGCTTTGTTCAGGCATTCTATCAAACACGTCACTAGCAATTGCGAGTTTGTCACATTTAGTGTAAGCTAAAAATACATCAGTTTGGAGGGTGATGTTGAGGACAAAGCTAATCACGAGTTAGGTATGGGTTTTCTTGGCTTAAGAGATGAGAGAGCTATGGACACATTTTCTTAACAATGAAGAAAGATTAAAAGCGATTTTTTGTGACATTACATAGCCTACATTTCTTTAACATATTTAGAGCGTATAAGATATGTTCAATCAAGGATGGTTCTACCTTTTTTTTTTAATGACAAAACAATTTATACTACTAATGTTTGTACTTTTAAGTATGTTAAAAGATAGGATGGTCAAAGCTCAAGTTTGGTCATTTGAAGAGTCTCAAAATTTGAAATAGAAAATCATATGAAGACTCAAGTTTGAATAAATAGTTTAAAATAAGTTTATTTATGTTTTGTTTAGTATAATCTTTACCTGATTTTATTTTGGTGGTTTTTAAGAGGTTTATAATTGATCATTCATACATACCTACTATAGAATATGCTTATAGGTGCACAATAAAAAGGTTTGTATATTTGATCGTTTCTTCTTGATGTTTATATGCGTAAGTTAATTGATACTATATGACATTAGCTACTTAAGATAAATAAGCAGGTTTAAAAGAAAGTCTTAAGTATTAGAGATATGCGTTTAGTTATTCTAAAGCATCTAAGTTTAAATATGTTTAAGGGTTATGTTGAAATGTTTAAGATGTTATATGTTTTGGTTGTTCATTCAAAAGCTTAAGTTCTTTTTTAATTTAGGTAGACCGAATGAGTTAGGTCAGTTGACTAAATGACTTGGTCCCACTGGTTGACCGAACCATGAATATCAGGCGACCAAACACAAGATGAAGACCTATCGTTCGATTGAACCATGACTATCAGTCGATCGAATGTTGCAAAAATTATGGATAAAAACATGATTCACCAGATTACATAACGATAAAATAATCAATCTTTTATAAAATTGATTTTTGCCTATTAGACAATGGATATAAATACAACAGATAATTGAGGAATATAACAATATAAATAAAGTCTTTCTGGATGAGTTACTGACGAGCGACATATAGAGTTATAAGAGTTTAATTCAATCTTAAGAAATGCTTACACAAGTGAAATTCGTGTGTTATACCAGTGTTTTGATATGCCATCCGAGAGCTGTGTATTCATATTTTGGAGTGTGTTTTTGTGTAAGTCTTTAAACATTATTTTTGCGTTTATTTTCTACTAGCCTCCTTTATTCACTAAGTGAAATCGAGTGAAGTACTTTCTTCGTTGTATTGTTATCGTGAGAACTTCAGAAGTTATTCTTAAGCCTAAGAAAAAGAATTAAGTGAAAGGTTCTCCTTTAACCTTTGAAAAAGGATTGTAAGTGAAATGGTGTATGCTTGTTAAAAGTGTAATAAAAACAAAATTTTAATTGCGGTGTTTGGAACTGGAGGTAGGGGCAAGCGGATAGCTCCGAACTAGAATAAATTCGGTGTACTTTTTTCTTATTTATTCTTTATTTTTTTGCACTTATATTATTTATTTGATTGGGTGAATTTGGATTATTTCTTAAACTTCCATATATATATTGTTCTTGATTTGTGAAGGATTTTTAAAGTCTAGTTTACCCCCTCTTAGTGCCACAATAAACCTAACAAGATGTAATTTGATTTTTTTGTAAAATAATGTAATTTGATATATTTGATTGAGTAAACTAGTAGTTTGGCCATTTCTCACCCTAAATTTTAGAGATTATTAAATATCTCTAATATTTTAAGGCATTTTTTTCCAATCAGTTATTAAAAAAATGACATAGCAGAAGTCAAAAACGTTAGAAAAGTAAAAATAAAGTTTTTTAAAAGTGTATAAGAGTATTTGATTGTTTTTAAAATTTAAGGATTAAAATGAAAAACGGCTATCTATTCATGTCATGTTATATAACTTACTCTTTTTGATTTAATGCTTTAATACAAGCATTCCTAAAATTAACATATTTTTATAATATTTTTATTTTTATTTATAATTTGTAGTTCTTCTTATTATGTATTAATTTGATGGTGCTAGTTGAATTTCTCAAATTTCAACCTCTTTTCTTATTAATTATTATTTTTAAAACATTAACTTAAACTATAATATGTACATAAGAAAACTAAAGTGAGAGCAGCTTATTTTAAATTTACCAACACTCTATAAGCCCTCGTTATACATCATTTATATTTATGTAGAAATTTAAAGAAAAATACCTCATATTTGAAATGCAACTAGTTAAACGTCACCTATATGAAGAATCATAATAATTAGTAACATTTTGTCATAAATGTCATGTTTCAATATTGAAATTAATTTAATAATATATTTTCTAAAAATTTTATTCATTTAAAAAAATGTTGGTAAAAAATGTTATATCTGTGTTGCCAAAAGTACTAATGTTCTTAATATTGTACCACTAAAAAATCATACGATATTTATTAGTATTAAATAAAAAATATGAATATAAATATATATTATAATTATTTTTTAATTTTAAATTTTTTTAAGAATTAAATAAAAAATATGATTAAATATATGCTTTCAATACACTTTAGTTGATTAGTATATAGGTCACTTGACTAATTAGTAGTTGATTAAGACATGGACAGGTCAAATAATAAATGGCCAATCGATACTATGAATTAGTTGATCAGCTGATCATTTTTTAAACTATCCGTCCCCTCTAATCAATTTATTCTCACGCCTCTCATTCTCTCTCAAAATCCGTCTTTGGTCAAAACCCTCTCATAAAACTAAATTCATTTTTCAATCTTCTTACTTTTATCATCCATTTAGAACCTATTTTCTTCCATAAACTACTTGTCATCAGTTCGTCTCTTTAGTTTTCTCTTTGCAATGTTTCTCTATTCTCTAACAATTTCTAATTCTGCAACAATTTCTAACCGCTACAATAATTGTTGCATACGAGATGATGCAATACCTCTTTAACTTACAATCGAAGGCATACTAACATAAACCTTTGTGAAAAACACCGAAGACTTAAAATCAAGAAGAAAAAAGAAACCCAAAAATATGTCTTGAATCAAGCAAAGAACCCCACCCCAACCAAACTTATTGATTAGAACCAAAGTTATAAGTTGATCACTACAAGTTATCTTGAAGAAATCAGAGTTCTTGAATAAAGAATCAAGAGAAATCTCTCAAAATAGAGAACAACACTCAAATTTTATTGATAATATGATAATTGCGTAATACATCAGATTTCCACTTTAAATGGCCACTAAAAGATGAAAATCTTATAAGGAAAGGTCTTTGTAATTAATCATAATCATAACTAGATAGGAAAGACTCGACTAGGAAGAATTTTCTTAGTTAATGAATACAAATCAACTTTAAATTTGAATTCCTTCCAAAAATAAATTAACAACTAATAAAATTAATCAATAAAATTTGAAATTTGAAATTTCCCTAAAAAATCATGTCTTTAACCTTTTCAAAAGGTAAATATGCAAATTAGACTTCATTAAAAACAAGCATATAAATCATCCTTGCATATTGGGCTCTAAGTATTATTTTTCATATGTCAAACTTTACCCATCTTCTCGGGCTTGAAGATAAGAAATTAATATTAGTAATGCTTTAAAATCTTTCCAAATAGCCTCATTGTCTTGAATGTCCTTGATCAATCATTGCAAAGCCTCCTTTATGTGTTTAGCTTTTATTTTTGTCATAAGATCTCCAATGCCTTGTAACGAATTGATGAATGCTAATGCAAGCAAATCTCCATCTTTCTCTTCTCCTTTAAAGGATTCGTCATCGAATCACCTACATCAAATAAAGATAAGACAGAAATATCAAAGGTAGTATTAACATTGCTATAATGATTAAGTAAATCGAGCTTGTAGGCGTTGTCATTTGTTTGCTCAAATCCTTGGAAAGGTCCAAATCCTCTAGGTTGCAATTTTGATTTCCTTTGGGCAGCAAATCTTTCTTGATGTATATGAACGTGAACCAAATATACAGATTTAAAGGTAACTTTCACATACCCCTTGTTAGCTTGCTTTGCATATTACTCATTCTTTTTCTTTATATTAACGCGAATATTGATGTGTAAATCCCTAACAAAAACTATCTTGTACATTCATTAGTATGCAAAGGAAAAATATCTAAAAAGGTTAAAGGATTAAAACCATATCTAAAAGAGTTAATGGATTAAATCCATACACAATTTCAAAAGGTGAAAAACATGTACTAGAATGTACAGCCCTATTATATGTAAACTCAACATGTGGTAAACTTATTGCTCATTGTTTTAAATTCTTTTGAATAATAGCACGCAACAATGTAGTAAGTGTCCTATTAACCAATTCAGTTTGTCCATCCATTTGAGACTGTGCAATAGTAGAAAATAGCAAACTTCCTTCACAAAGTGTGCAAAAATTGACTCAAAAATTTAATATCCATGTCACTTACAATTGTTCTAGATAAACTGTGCAAGCATACTATCTTCTTAAAGAATAAATCAGTAATATGTGTTGTCTTATTTGTTTTATAACAAGTAATAAATTGCACCATATTACTAAATCTATCAACAACAACAAATATGTTGTCCTTATCACTTTGAGATATAGGTAAAACCAATTCAAAATCCATAGATATGTCAATCTAAGGATGATTAGGCATGGGTAAAGGAGTGTACTAACCATGATGCATTATTTTTAACTTAGCTTATTTGCTTGCAATTCATTTATCATAGATAGATTGTCCATCTTGTTTCATGTTAGGCAAATAAAAATGGTTATGTAATATATCGAAGGTTTTTTAATACCAAATGCCCCATTAACTTGCCTTCATAGGTCTCTCTAACAAGTAATTCACGCATAGAATATTTAGGTACATAAATTTTAGCTTTCCTAAACAAAAATCCATCATGCATATAAAAATTACCATACACACACTTAGAAAATGCAAGCCACACTTGTCTAAAATTAGCATCACCATCATATAAATCCTTAATGAACTCAAAACCAAGCAATCTACTTTGTAAAGAAGTCAATAGCACATACCTCCTAGATAATGCATCATCCATAACATTTTCCTTTCCTTTATTGTACTTGATTATGTAAAGAAAAGTTTCAATGAATTCTAACCACTTGGCATGTCGTTAGTGTAACTTACCTTAAGACTTCAAAAAATCCAAGCTCTTATGATATGAATGAATAATGAACTCCTTTGGTCATAAATAGTGTTGTCATGATTGTAAAATACTCACCATTTGGTATAATTACTTGTTATACGTTGGGTAATTCAAAGCCACTCTACTAAGCTTCTCACAAAAGTATTTAATTTGTTTGGAATCTTGCATCAAAACAGCTCTCATACCAATTCTTGATGCATCACATTCAATCTTAAAAACTTTATCAAAGTTAGGTAAATAAAGCAAAGGTACATTAATTAACTTATCTTTCAAAGTATTAAAAGCTTGTTCATGCAAATTGGTCCATTTAAACAAAACATTCTTTTTAGCTAGTTCATTTATAAGTGTTACTACAAAAACTAAAATCCTTTATAAACCTCTTATAGAAACTTGCTATTCCATGAAAACTTTGTACCTCATTTACATTCTTAGGTGTAGGTCACTCTTTAATTTCCTTGGCCTTTTCCTCATCTACACTATCTCCATGTGCACTCGCAACAAAACTAAGAAGCACAACATATTCCAAATAAAATGTGCATTTCTTTAAGTTAGCATACAACTTATATTTCTTTAAAGCACAAAGCACAAAATTCAAATGTTTGATATGGTCATCTAAGTCCCTATTATATACTAAAATATCATCAAAGTAAACAACAACAAATTTCTCAATAAAAGGTAGCAAAACATGGTTCATTAACCTCATAAAGTACTTGGTATATTGGTTAAATCAGAAGGCAATACCAACTATTCATATAAACCATTTTTTTTTGTTTTCCATTTGTATCCCTTTTTCATATAAATTTTATAGTATTCACTTTTTAAATCAATCTTTAAAAACAAATAAGAACCATGCAACTAATTAAGTATATCATCTAATCTAGATATGGGATGTCTATACTTTACTGTAATTTTGTTGATAACTTAGCAATCCACGCACATGTGCCATGTTCCATCTTTCTTTGTACTAGAATTACAGGAACTGAACAAGAGCTGAGAATCTCCCTTAGGAATCCTTTATCCACTAACTCATCCACTTGCCTTTGAATCTCCTTAGTCTCCTCCGAATTAGCTCTATAAGCTATTTTATTAGGAATTGTTGATTATGAGATGAAATCAATTTGATGTTTAATGAATCTTAAAGGTGGTAATTTTAAGAGAATAAATCGCAAAATTCCTGTAATAAAGATGGACCGACACTAGGTAAAGAAGGAGTAGGTTCATTAGTTGAAAGGTAAATATCCTTATACATAAGTAAAAGTAGTTATTGCCTTACTAACATGACACGCTTAACCTCACTGCTACTAGTACAAACACTAACCCTCATATTTGTCTTTCAATTTTGAGTCTCACTATCTAATTTTATTCTCTCATTGCTCACTACAATACTTTTTTCACTCTTTTTTACACACACTCTCTCTTTATCACTTTCACTCTTTTCTTAAGCACTCACTTGCTTTTCTCTCAATTTGTACTCTCTTGATATCCTAATCTGATCCTTATATGCTTCCCCTAATTTGAGAGGTTTTAAGATCATATGTCAATTGTTTATGATAAAGGAGTAATTGTTTTTATACCCATCATGTTAAACTTTTCTTTCAAACTACCATGGTCACTCTAAAAGAAGATGACTAGCATGCGTTGGTGTTACATCATAAAGAACCTCATCACTATAACTCCCAGTTGAAAATGCTACCAAAACATGTTTTGTCACCTTAACTTTCCCACACTCATTCACCCATTATAACTTGTATGGTTTTGGATTTTTAGAGTTGTCAACTTCATGTTAACAACCAATAAAGTACTAACAACATTAATGCAACTCCCACTATCAATGATCATACTACATACCTTACAATTCATGTGACACTGAGTATGAAAGATATGCTCACGTTGGACTTTATCTCCGTCATCCTTAGACTGAATGTTAATAATTCGCCTAATAATAACCAACTCCCCATTGAGGGGTTCTTCAACTTCCACTTCACTAAAAATCCTCCAATGATGGCATTCTATCATCACTTGAGTTAACACTCTCCATATTACTATTGTCCAAAATAATCATAGTCCTTTTAATTAGACATTTAGAAACAATATGTCTAAACTTTTAACACCTAAAGCACTTAAAATCACGTGAATTATAGAAGGGTTTAGTTTTAGTTTTACCTTTAAAAGAGGAAACTGAATCTTTGGCTTTTGTATCTTCTTTTGGTTTTGATGAAACCTTATGATCCTTCCAATTTGACCTTCATGAAGAGTTAGAAATCATGCTTGATTTGGAAGTTCCCTTAGATTTTAATTGCCTTTCCACCTTGATCTCCTTATACAATAAATCCTCCATCCCTACATAATGTTGTAAATCTACCATATCAACAATCTCCTTATTTAAACCATTAATGAATCTAGTCGTAGTAACTTCTCGATATTCTTCAATATTAGTCCTAATCATGGTTATGTCCATCTTTTTGTAGTATCCCTCCACACTCTTGGAAACTTGAGTCAAACCTTGTAACTTCTTGTGTAAGTCTCTATAATAACAGTTATGTATGAACCATTTGGGCATTACCACCTTCTTCTCTTCCCATGACAAAATAGGTCTCTCTCCATTCTTACCCCTAGTAAGCATTATTTGATCTCACTAAATGCTAGCATAATCTGTGAATTCAACTGCTGCCAACTTGACCTTTTTCTCCTCAGAATAGTTATGACAATTAAACATATGTTCTACTTTTCTTTCCCACTCTAAATATAACTCTAGATCATTCTTTTCTTGAAAATATGGAATCTGCATCTTAATACTACTAAAATTATTATCATACCTTTGGACATCCCCTCTTGCTCTCATGAATCCAACATCTTCAAAATTGGCTTCCTCCACATTATGTGATTGATTTCTATAAGAAATTGACTTTCTTAATGTCTTCAAATGATCTAATCTTATATTAAGATTATGAAATTCATCTTGGATGGCAATTATGAACATCTTGGAGTCAATGTTAACATTTTTTCCACCACTACTCATGATTAAAGCTACAAATAAAGAATTAGTAACAAAATATATTCGCTTGTCTTCATACACTCCTTTACATGTTTATTCTCTAATTGATGTTCACTCGTGTTTCACTCAGTTTTAACTTTTTTTTATGCGGGACTCTCCACTCTTGCCTCCTACCACTTAACTTTCCCTTACAAACTCTTTGAACTAGAACACGATTAATGATCACAATAAGAGAGTAAATAGCAATTTAAACTGAGTTACTTTGAATTCTAAGTAAATAAAAAAGGTAGATTTAAGTGAAAAAAACCAAAAAATATATAATGGAAAGAAAATTTGAATAAGAAGGTAAGTAAAGCAAAACTCAATGAATGTTACAAGGTTTAAAGGAAAAAATAAGGAAGAAATTTATTTTAGCATGAATAAGGAAAGAAGAATTAATGTAGAAAAATGACTATAAAAGGAAATAAGATAAAAGGAAATAATTTATTAATGATCATGGAATGGTTGAACCAAATGGAAGATTGTAAGGTCTTCCTCATGTTTTTCTTTTATAAGGGAAGAACAATTAATGTGGAAAATGACTATAAAAGGAAAGAAGATAAAAGGAAACAATTTAGGGATGATAATGGAAAGTTTGGACCAAATGGAAGGATAGTAAATGTCTTCCTTTGTTTTTTTTTTCTCTTTTCTTTTCTTTTTTTTTCTTCTTTTTGCTTCTTTTTTTAACTAGGAATAACACCCAAAATGTGATAACAACTGAAGATAAGCAAAATCTTGCAACTTTTAATTTGAGACAGTTCTATATAACTTTGTGCATCATTTAAAGATAAGCATATTTTTTCTCCTTTTTTATAACTAATACAACTTAAAGGAAAATAGATTAATAGAACAACTTTGATGTAATTTGGGCTAAAAGGAAAAAAAGAGTACAAAGAACAGTATATTGAAAAAATAAAGACACGAGAATAAGAGAAACAGAAAAATACAAGCAAGATTAAACAAGAAACGAAACAAGGATAGATGTAACCTGATCTAAGGAGTTTGGTTCTAATACTAAATGATATGAACCTTGGTGAAGAACACCGAATACTCGAAATCAACAAAGAAAAAGAAACCCAAAATCTATTTTGAATCAAACAAAGAACTGGACCCCCAACCAAACTTATTGATTATAACTAAAGTTATAAGTTGATCACTAGAAATTATCTTGAAGAGATCAGATCTAATTCTCAAATAAAGAACCAAGAGAAAACTCTCACAATAGAGAAAAATACTCAAATTTTATTGATAATATGATCATTGTGTAATACATCAGATTGCCTATTTAAATAACCACCAAAAGATGAAAATCCTATAAGGAAAGATCTTTATAATTAATTATAATCACAGCTAAATAGGAAAGACTTGAACAGGAAAGAAATTTTTAATTAATGAATAAAAATTAGCTTTAAATTTGAAATCCTTAAAAAAATAACTTAATAACTAATAACAATTAATGAATAAAATTCAAAATTGAAAATTCCCTTTAAGCTCATGTCTTTACCCTTTTTAAAAATTAAATATACGGATTGAGATTTATTAAAAATAAACATGTAAATCATCCTTATATATTGGATGCTAAGCATTATTTTTCATATGCCAATCTTTGTCTATCTTATTAGACTTGAAGATAAGTAATTAATCTTGGTAATGTTTTATAATCATTTGAAATAGCCTAATTGTCCTAAATGTCCTTAATCGGTCCTTACAAATTCTCTTTTATGCGCTTTGCTCTTACTCTTGTCATAGGACTTCTAATGCCTTGTAACAAATTGGTAAATGTTAATACAAGTAAATCTCCATCACATACAATAATGCTTATAATGATATCGAGATGTTCATTACAACATGTCAAAGAGATAAACTTAATTTAAGTATATATTTCTTTATTTTTGTTAGTTATTTAAAATTAAGGATTAATTTTATCAAAACCCTTTGTAGTTTGGAAAATTATTAATTAGGTCCTTATAGTTTCAAAACTATTACATAAGTCCCTAAAGTTTTAAATTACTTTCACCGTTAGTTCCTCCGTTATTTCTGACTAACGGCATAATATGTAGCATATCCATGTGTTGCCACATGGCACCATGTGGATATGCCATATGACACTGGACTGATAATGAAAATAATTTAACACTATAGGAACCTATTTGATAGTTTATCAAATTATATGGACTTAATTGATAGTTTACCAAACTACAGGGACCTAAATGATATTAAA
>JAOXYD010219092.1:0-19234 GCA_028565735.1 Pinacopodium congolense
CCAAGGTTTTATATGAGCATGCCATGCTTATGTGTAATGGATAGTTTAAAAAAGCTTGAAAATTTTTTTCTAAAATTCCTCTAACTTGGTGAAAATGGTGCTATTATAAAAGAACTTTGTACTTTTCTCTTCCTTTAGGAGTTAAATGGTAGTGCATAGAAACATTAGTGGTGCCATTTAGGATAACTATTTAAGTTTTGACTTTTTACTAGAATAAGTTCGCGCTTTATGCAGAGATCAACGACATCATTTAATAGTAACATTTTGCTTTTGTCCAAATTCACCAAAAATCACCCAATTCACGTACCTGGAACTTTAAATAGAAAAAGAAGTTAGAAACTAAACAAAAGAAGCAACAAATAGATCAAATAACATCAAAGAATAAGTAAAATCCTCAAGTAACATACCCTAAAAATATCAAATTTACCAAGTCAATCAATGCTAAGGAATGGTCGAATAATGGCCTTAATAGTTATATAGTATCTAGTCTCTAATGGGAATATTTTTTTTAATTAATGGTGTCTAATTGATATAAACTATAAGTACTATAGCACCCAAGAAGGGGGTAAATAGTTTGTTTAAATTTTTTTCTCTAAACTAACAACCTAAGCCACTTAAATCAATTCTAGCTTTATGAGATCTCTAAACTAATATTCAACCTATATGATATGTCAATGTTTATGCCAAATAAATCAAATTCAAGTAACTATAAATCAAACTTAATATGTACAATCTAAAAGAATTAAGGGAAAGAGCAATACATAAGGATTTATGAAGGTTTGGCTAGTCCACTTTGACCTAGTCCTCTCACAACACACTTGATGTTGGAGTTTCCACTATAACACATCTTCCTTAAGGTGAAAACCCTTATAACTTCTTCTTTCCACAAATAGGGTACATAGTAGCCCTATAATCCTACTCGGGGTGAATAGTAACCTAAACACAATCTTGTTTTTCTTAAGGTTAAAATAAACCTTATTACAAATCTTAATTTCTAAGGCTGAAGAGGAATCCATTTAATATAAGTCAAAATCAATAATATTAATCTCATAAATAAGTACCACAATCAATTCACAAAATTGAGCTTTCAATTCTCAGCCAAATGATATACTAATCAATAACATAGCTTAATCAAAACCAAAGCAATAGGGGACTCAAAATGCAATAAATACAAAAAATATAACACTTTTTCCAATGCTCATAAAAAAAATGAACCAATCCTTACTCACATTCAATAAACTAAATAACTCAAATCATCTTTATGTAAGGTGTAGAGAAACCTTTAAAGAATTGCTTTCTAGGAAAATAGTAGCCCATACAATAATAACAAACCAACAAAATCAAAAACCTAATTAAGTAACCGAAATGCACCTTTGAAGGTATTTCATTTAAATTTCAATAAAATAATGTATATAAAATTTTCAAGAATGAAAATTAAGTATGATAAACCTCATGAAAGTTCAATAAAATAGAAAACAATGAGTTGAAATAAAACAAAGAAATTGAAACTTAAAAGAAGAAGAAAGAGCAATAGAAGTTCAAGAACATTCAAAACTTGTCTTTTGTCACTTTATAGGCTCAATACTCTCTCAGTATTACATAAAGAATGAATCAAATGCCATTGCAACATTATTTATAAAGTTCTTAAGCTTGTGGAGTTATTAAATGGGATTAGTAGCCACTGGAGGGATGAAAATCCACTAAAAATCAAAAGATAAAAGCTAGTCATTATGCTTATTAGTGCTTAATTAATCGACTAGTCGAGCATACTGATCGAACGATGTGCCTTACTGGTTGACTTGTTGCTATCATAAAAACACACAACTACTGTAAAAACCAATTAAAAAAACTCTTATTCATTTCATTCAATCATAATTTAATTCAAACAAGATAAAAATCATCCTTTAAGTGATTTTGAATACCATGACATGATAATTGAGTTCAAGAATAGAAATCTTCTTGGTTTATTACCAATTAAAGCAAACTTTGAAAAAAAAAATTGAAACCAATTTAAACAAGGTATTTCCTTTTACTCCAAAAATATTTCTTCTAAATTTTAAAACCAATTACAAGGCTACTTCAATTTTCAAAATATTTTAATATTTTAAATGACAAAATTTTCTTTGAATATTGAAAACTTTCTCTTTAAATAACTTTAAAAGTTGCAATAAAATTCCTAAAACTTTCCTAACTATTTCAAAAAAAAAATTTCACACACAAAATTGACTTAAACACATTCAAATCCATTTAAGCAACTTCGAGTAGTACTTAGAATTAATTGGATCCATTAAGGAGAATATTTTAAAAATAACTCACACAATTCCATCTTAAATATCAAAGTAGATACTAATGTAACATTTTAAATTAATTCGTATTATGAAAATATCATAAAAAAATTCAACCAAATTCATAGACCAAAAATCTAAAATCAAATGCTCATGCAAATATAAGATTCAAAAGTTAGCTTTTTCAAGAATTAATTAAGATTAGGGCAAGTGTACTTATCAAAAACTATATTTTCAAATTTAAAAAATCTTGATCTTTACTTTTGATTACCATAATAATACTTGCTCCATAATTCTCCTTTTTTTTTATATGAAATCTATTGTTCTTAGGCTCCAATATGTACACATGCAAAACTTGCATTTCCCTATCTTTTCAAATGCATAAAAACTAAACCATTAGTTACAAAAATGTTTTGTAATCATCAAAACACGTGATTGGAATCTCCTTTGGTTGAAAATCTCCCCCTTTTGATGATGAAAAAAATATTTGATATTAAGATCAAAACACACATATGCAAACCATTTCATGTAAATGCTTCATGCATTATGAAATGTCATCACTCTCCCTTTTTTTACTTAAAACTCATATCTCTTTTATATCACAAAACACTCTCCACTTTTTTGACATCATCAAAAAAATATAAATTGTTAATGAAAACAATTGTTGGACGCATACCACTTATTAAAAAGTATCACTTGTTAAAATTTACCATTTGTAAAAAAAAAAAAAAGAGGTCACTTTTTTTAAAAAATATCTACTTGTTATGAGAGAGATCATAAATTTGTCAAAAATCAAACTCAACTATTATTCGGAAAATCCCCAATAAATATTTAAAAAACTTTCAAAAAATGAAAATTGTAAAATTCAAGTCATAAGCTCGGATCTCAGATGTAGAAAAATAATAAATTTATAAATTCTAATATCAATTTATAAAGGATGCTCCCCCTTAAATTATGCACAAATAATAATTTCACCCCCTTTAAATGTATGCAACAATGTATTTTAGTAATAAAGCATGAAAAATGATTTAAAAACATAAAATGCATTACAAAATGCATGTTTTGCATCTTTATGCTTTAAGAATGCATATTTTCTTGCATTATGCATATTATGCATCAAAATGACATATTCACTCATATTATGCCTATTATGTATTTAAAGCATAACTTATGCGTATTTGCCATCAAAACATATGTTTAACTTTATTGAGAAATTCTTTCTTGAAAAATACGTATTTTTCATTGAAAACAAAAAAATTCACATAATATGCCACAAAATGCAATTCATAAGCATAAATATGATTGGAAACTTAACTCCTCTTTATAAAACACTAATATTACATGAACTTCTCAAAAAGGTTGAAACACGACAAAGGGTTCACTCCCCCTAAATGTATGCATTATGAAAAACTTGATTATATGAGAGCGAAAGATGTGTAATAGAGTGTGTTTCCTAGGTTATAAAGTGTGTTAATACGTGTTTTTATGGATATAATAATCTTTTTAGGCCTTAAGTTTATGTTATTATTAATGTTTATTTGTTTTTATATGATGATTATTGATTTAGGGAAAGGTTTTTTTTTATTTGAATGAACATTTAATATGTTTTGATGTGGAGTTTAAGCAGGGAGTCATTTCCAAAAGATGGAGGTGCATAATTGTGCACACGTGTAGCCAGGATAGTTTGACACTCCCTATCATGATCATGTAGAATGGACGATCATGCAATGTTGAGAAACTACTAGGACGCAAAATTCATGCATTTTTTTATGATTTAAAGGTAAGAGATGCTATAGAAGGGTGACGAAGTATTTAAGGAAAAAGAAAAGCACAAAACTGATAGATAGAATAAGACAAAGCATAAGATTCAAAATTGAAGACTAAAAAAAACTCAAATTCAAAAGTTTTTAGCACAAAGACAAGAAGGAGAAGACATTCAAGCTTCAATTCTTTTCTTATTTTCTTTTCTTTCTTTGTCTTTCTATGATAAATGTGAATATTTGTGATTTGATTATAGTTATGGATTGCTAAACTTCTTTTAAGGATTACTCTTGAACTATTTTGTTAAACTTTCATCCTATTGATTCAACACATATATACTTTGTGATGCTTAGCATGCTTATTTTCTAATTTGAATAAAAAAATAAAATTAGATATTTGTGCTATGTTTCATAGTGAGAGATGGTACCATAGTAGAAATATAAACAACAGGTTAACAGGCATTTAAAGAGAGATATAAACTGTTTACTAATTACCCATAGGATTAATTCAAATCCAATTAGATAGTTAGGAAGAATGTTAAGAGATTAAGAGACTACAATTCAATTTCCATCTATTTTAATTGGGAGTATTTAATTAGATATGTCGATAGGGTAGTCAAAACCATAGGATATCTAAGGTCAAGTATCATTGAATCAATAAGGTGAGGGGAAGACAAAACAAGGATAGAAGTAATTCCCAAGTATTTATCATTTATTAATCTTAAATTCATTGCTGCATTATTAATTGCTCAACTTTCAAATTGTTTGAGTTTAGTTATTTTCAACTACATTCATTATATTATTTGCCTTTAAAAAAGTGCTATTTAAGTTTTTGGGTGACTAATCACAATCCTGGAGGGAATGATGCCAGTTACACTACAAAGATACAATAGGTATACTTGCAATATAATACACACAACATAACAAATTGGAACATATGCAGTGCATTAATTTAAAGAATTATGCAAAGAATCTAATACCAATTGCAAGAGGGACCATTCTTTAAGAATACCAATTGTAACTTACTTTAATTGTAGAAATGATACTAATTGTAAGAATGATATCAATTTCAAAAATCATGTAATCTAAAACATGAAGTTTCAAAAATCATAATATAAAATATGCAAAGCATCAATTTCAAAATGTAGTACCAACTTCAACCAAATCCTCCAATTTTAAAAACTTGCCAATGGTTCCTACTAGACACATGCAACACATCTTTCTACCTAAAACATGCATTCCTAGGTTAACACTCTCATATTAAGAATAAAACACAAAATATATGTCAATATTATCAATTACAGTACATCCATTTAAATCACCATTTGATACTAAATCCTATTCTCCTTACTTTATTCAATAATATTACTTAGTTGGCTCATATGAGGTTTTTGATGATTTTCTACTTCAACTTCAAAGTTAGAGATGCAAAATTTTTCTACTTTTTCTTGACACCAAATTATATAAAATGATGTTGACCAACAAAATAAGGAAATCATTATGTTATAGAAACCAACATGAACTTGGGCTCTTGGTGGGTAACCTACATGCCCAATATTATAACAAAAATAATAAGTAATATGTCCATTATGTAAATGTTCATGAATCCTATGATCTTTATGCACAAATGCATTTATCTTATCAAAATGATGTGCCTTTTAATATGTGTGGGGTGATCTCCTAAATACATGCTTAAATGGGGTATGATCATGAAACATGCCAGTATGACCAACATGATGTCTAAATACGTTTCTTTATTTTGGATATAAGTGAGGCCAAGAATATACGTTTATTAATGATTATAAATGCACGTAAGAACTGTGTGAAGGGGTTAGCTTAAATTTTCTAATATGTGGCTTAAATGCATGACGTCCATCTTTAAGTCTCCTACCTATAAATGTCCTATCTAGATCTCCTACCTATAAATGTCCTATTTTGGCGTAAATGGAGCCTAGGCTATTATTGAAATATGCCTCTAGCTTTATGAACATGCATATGTGAATAATGTGAATGTGTTAGACCTCTTTGTCTAACTTGAGTCCAAAATACAACATTACGAGTTTGTGCATTCCTATAAAAATTAGGCCTATTTCTGCCTTAATACACGTTCTTCCAACCTTTTAATCTAGACCTATACATTAATGCATGATGATTTTTCCTATTTTTTAGTCTGTACGTGGATGTAACAATTTCTGATGAGGGCTTAGGCAAGTTTTCATCATATAAGTTTTTCTCTTTACGAAGATTGCTTTTACATCATTAGAAACAGTCCTCAAAGTATATCCTAGACCTTTCTTATCATTGGAAGCTTTTTGGGATCCAAACATGCAATCTAATTTTTCTTCTTTTTTTGTGATGCTTGACAAAGATTCTTTGTGGTCATTGATCTCCTTCTAATTTCATGCAAAAATTCATATTCATCATGCTTTTCAATAGGCACATTCCTAGTTTCTTCCATGTCATGCTATTCACACTTTAACCTATCAATTTCTAATGTGCACGCATTCCTATCTTCTAATATTTCATCCCTTTCATCTTTCAATTTCTTATTCTTATTTATCAATCTATCATTTTCAATCATGCAATCATTTAAATTCTTTACTATATCTCTAAGTTTAAAAAACAAATTCTTCCTTTTCAAGCTCACAATTCTAAGGCATTTAATTAACTCATCATATGATTGTGAGCTAGAAGGTACCTCGTTGCCTTCACTTTGAAAGTTTAATGGAGATGGAACATAATATGCCTTTTTCGTCAAACATATATAAACATCCACCTCTTCCTCTTACTTATTTACTTCATGAATGTGATTTCTAACCTACAAGAATGTCTTCTAACCAAAATCAAATTTCATTGGTAGAAACACATAAAAAAAGCAATAATGTAATTATCCAATGCATCAAAGAGAATACGCACAACCTTTTTATTTAGAAAAACATCTTCTAAATCATCTATAAGAGCACAATGACATTTTCAACAATTTCCAACAAATATAAGTCTTAGCCCGTAAAAAATTTCATTTTAATTCTCCATTTTAAGAAGTAATTTGTATTAAAGCAAGGCTTCCTGTGTATATGTAACCCATATGATTAAAACTATCACTAATTATGTCATGACTAATCTTTTCTTACTTATTACATTAGAGATTTTAGAAAAAGTGAGGCCGTGCTCTAATACCATTTGTAAGCCTTGTAACACCCAAGAGGGGGTAAATTAGGTGTTTAAAAAAATTATAAACCAACAACCTAAACCACCTAAATCAATTCTAGCTATACGCACTATTAAAGCCAAGCCAAAATTTATGCCCAATAAACCAAATTTAAGTAACTCTAAATCTAACTCAATATGCACAACAAAAAAGAGGTCAGGGAAAGAAGGTTACGCTAAGATTTATAGAAGTTTAGCTAATCCACTTTATCCTAGTCTTCTCTAATCACACTTGATGTTGGAGTTTTCAATATAATAAATCTCCCTTAAGGTGAAGAGGAATCCTTACACCTTATTCTTTTCAAAAAGGCAGTGAAGAGCAACCCAATAACAATCTTTTTTTTTTCTACAGGTCAAGAAGAATCCTACTATAAATCCTCAATTCTAATGACGAAGACGAATCATTTTATTATAACTCAAAATCATCAATATTATTCTTATAATTAAGGCTCACAATAACCCTCCCCCCTCCCTAATCATGCTTATTCTCAGCTCAATGATATACTAATAAACAACCTTTCTTGTTTAAAACTAAGCCATAAGGGGCTTAGAATGTGAACAATGCTAACAATATACACAATAAAGTCTTTAATGCTCATAAAATGAATAAAACAATCCTAACTCATAGTCAATGAACAAAACAATTCAAATGTTCTTTATGGAATGTGAATAGCATCCTTTAATTTTAATTTTATTTTAAGGAAAAGAATAGCCTATACAAAACCATTAGTAACAAAAAAAAATTTCATCATCAAAAAACATGATTGAAACCTCCTTTGGCTCAATATAAATAACTAGTTAGTGTTTTTAGGCATATAAATATATGTTGTAAAGTTTGTTGTAAGCATCTCATTGTGTGTGAAGTGATTCAAGTGTAAAAAAGTGTTGGAGTGAGTGAAAGGGTGATTTTTGGGGGGTTTTTGTTATGCATTTGGATTTTTTCATCATCTTATTATGTTTTGAGACCCTTAAACACTTTGTTTAAGCAATTGAGATATTTTTTTATGTATATCTTCTTATGGGCTTATAATTGGCTATAAGGATTACTTTTGACCTTTACGAAAGATTGGTTGTAAGGAGGATGGCATTTACCCCATTAAAGAAGATTTTAGTCAAATTTTCAAGATGTTCCTAGATAGTCAATATAAAGGAGGCTTGTTTGACATGCAACTATAAAATCAATTTATGATTTCTTTCACTACTCACTTTATTTTGCAATTAATTTTTAATTTTAGTTATATTGATATATTGATATGTTATTATATTTTTATTATAGTGTAACTTTTAAATGAAAATTTTAATTAGAAAAATCATAGAAAATTTTTAATCACAAATAATTCACTCCTCACCCTCTTAGGTGTCATATAGAGCAAATAAATGGTAATAAGGTCAGGTCTTACATTGAATGTATTTCTAGCAAAATATTAAGTAGAAGGTCATGCACTATTTGATTATCATTTTAGAGAAAATACCTAAAGTATAGATAGAATCTTTTTCTTTACTAATGGAAAGGAATATATTGAAAAATTATAACGAAACAATTTATTATATCAGTAGGAGTTGATCTCTAGGAAATAGTATAGCATGGATCTTACATCCTAACAATAACAATAATTGTATATAAAGTAAAGACTAAAGTACTAAGGGATGTGAGTGATGTGAAACTGATCATAGACTTATTATTCCTAATAGCCAAGCTACAAAGATTTGTTTCAGGAATTAGGAAGAAGTGAATTCAATATATTTTTATGTGTGATTTGGCTAATAAAATTTGGCATACATTAGAGATTAGTTATTAAAACACCAATTCATTAAAGAAGTGGAGAGTGAGCTGTTGGAAGAAGTAGCTCACATGTGTATTATAAGTAATGGTGATAAGGTGCCTTCTTACTCAAACTCTTGGAATGTTGATGACAAGGTACCCTCTTGTTAAAACTCCTTTAATAATGATGATTATTGTGATGATCTTTCATACGATGAATTAATTAAATGCTTAGAAGTTATGATTTTGAACGCAAAAGAACTATCTTTAAAGTATAAGTAGACTTTAAAACTTTTAGAAGCACATAAATTAGAAAATAAGAATTGAAAAATTTTCTTACATAAGATTTTAAATTTTAAGAATGTAGGTAATTATTATGTTCACAATTTAATATAATAGAATGCTATATTGAAAATGGAAATAGACTCCATTAAGGATTTCTTATTAAATTTTACTAAGGGAAAATAGAAGTCAGAATGATATTAAGAGCCAAAAAATGTCAAATGATAGATATGGCTTAGGATACACTCATGGGATTAAACTAACCAATGCTAAAAAAAATTTATTAAGGGAAAGAATTTGCATAAAGAGTTCTAAATAATCTAACCATGTTACGTAAACTTTTATGTCTTCATCTAAAAGTAGATTTCATAAAATCATACATGATTCTAAATCTAGACCTAGATAATATCACCTAAGTAAAAATAGGCATAATTTTTATGAAACCTTATAACCTCACTCACATTCATTTAGTCCTCATGTTAGACTAAATTGTATGATACATTTTCACACTCTTTCATGCATAGTTGTAACCATAGAAACACATGTAACACACTTCCAAGGTCTCACAGTTACCCTATAAGAGCCTATTATAAAATAAAACCTAGGAATGCATATATGATGAAAATCATGGAGCTCATTTTTTGTCACTCAATGCAAACATGATTCATTATTGTTATGGAGGATCTGGTCATATAAAAAAATTTTGCTTTGTCAAACAAGAATGGTTGAACAAATCTATAACTAACAATTATGGGACTAAGTTAAATTCATACCTAAAGTACATTAATTATTTTATTTTATAAAGAACAAGAAAGATAGTACTCTTAGTGTATTTTTTAACATGGCGCTAGCATTTTCAACTTTTTTCATATAAGATGCTATTTTTGTGATCATGAACATATTTAAATATATTTAAGAAAGTTTTAATAACTAATCCCCATAGAACCAAATTAGTATAAGTACCTAGAACATATTGAGTCTCTTTGTGTTGTAGATCAATATCAATTGATGATTTAATAATTACATCTCCATGACTAAATCTTAAAAGAAAAATCACCAAGATCCCTCAAATGAACCAAGTAGACATACTGTTGAATCAAATGAGGGAAAATATAAAATAATCATTAGTAAAACATAATGGAGGTACACATTTGCTTTCACTTCTATCAAATTTAAAAATACTAACTTGGAATACAAATTTATTAAGAGGAAGTACTATTGCATGTATCTAGGGTAGAAATATGAATTGATCATTGAAATATATATATAAGAATTAAAAGAATTGCTATTTGATGTTAGAAATCATTAGGACAAAATTAGGCATGGCTAAAGGAAATCCAATTTAATTTAAAGTTTATTTAATCAAGTATCTTGATCCATTATATATGTTAGTTTTTTAGGTTAATAATTTTTTAAATTGCTATCGATTTTTAAATTAGTACATGATGTTTTTGCATATGCAATTTCCCCATTTGATAGAATCTTTTACAAAAAGGAGAAAGAGCAGTGACACCGCATTTCTTGTATAGGAGAAGTAGTCATTTAAATTTTGTGTATCTAGACACTTTGGAATGCTTTATCTTGTCCATTTAATTCCTTAACATTTATAATGGCACACTAAGTAAGGGGGGTCACATGATGAAGATGAAACTTGTTAATTTACATGATGCATTAACTAAAAAGGATGGACCTTGTATGGTTAAGAGAATTAGAAATTTTGTGAAATTATGAGTGAACATCCTTTTTGTATGATATTTTTTAGGAGAGACATTAGTAATATTAGATGGATGATATAAGGGTAGCATTTTGATGTATATGTTGGATGTGATATTTTTGATATCTTCTAAATTTTTTTAATGTTATTAGTGATATTTTGTTTATTTTGCATATTAACTTGGGATATTAGATATATTTATGATATTGAATTCTCCTTACTAGATTTCTTCATTTATGATATTATCTTGTACAATTTTTATCTTCATGTTATTATCTTTGTTTTTTGAAGTTAATAGGAAATCTTGTTAAAATTGATTGCATTAATGGATAATTTTTTATGATTTTAAAAAGGGGAGAAGATATGTGATATTAGTTGCTTATTAATAGGGGTAGTAATTTTTATATGATGCATAAATTTAAGGGAACCTTAAAGTTTAACGGGAATTTTTTATTAACCTTATCTTCTTGTGGTTTTTGTATTCTATCATATCATATGTTTTGTCACAATTAAAAAGGAAGGGATTGTTGAATTAAGTGAGGTTTCACCTATGTTTATGACAAAATATCTCTGCTATTAATTGTTTCGTTGATTTTGATGTATTGAAAAGATAGAAATCTGAAAGGCAAGTAAGGACATGATTTGTAGCCTAAAAGAATGCACATGAAGAATAATTTAAGAATATGAATAAGAATAAGATTGTGAAGAGTTAATAGGTTAACTTATGTAATTTTTGAAGTAAATCTTTTCTTGCTTATCATAATGTTATTTATGGGCTTAATTATTGCATAGTTATTAGAATTGAGGTTTACTATATATAATGGTCTATAATAAAAAAAAAAGAAGGCTAAAAAAATTTCTTCTTGTTGCATTAAAATATCTGGGGACAATTTTACAACGTTCTTCGGAAAACTACTTTAAAAAATAAGTTATTTAACTTTGAAAAACATATGAAATTGTTTAAAAACTATTTCTATGGGTTATCAAATAATGTTTGATGGATTGGTTGACTAGTATATTATTTTTGAAGAGACTAATTGATTATTGTATAAGATGTGGTTAACTAGTGTAGGTGAAATTGTGGATCTCATCTTTCGGTGTCCTTGAATGATCTACTATTCATGTTGTTAAATTGGTTTTAGGTAATGGATGACTCGTAGGCACGATAAATGTCCAATAACTAGTTTTTAACGAGAAGATTTTGTTAATTAATGGTGTTCAATGGGTATAAATGTCTAGTTTTATGCCTATAAAAGATGCTATTGAGCTTATTTTAAGCATCCAAGTGCATATAAAGTAACCAAAATGTAGATAAAAGATTAAGTGAGTGAAAGAGTCATTTTTTTAGCTTGTGGCTATACATTTGGAAGCATTCATCATCTTACAATGTTTTGAGCCCTTTAAACACTTTGGGTAAGGAACTAGGATATTATTTTGTGTATATTTTCTTATGGGACTAAGATTGGTTTTAAAGTTTATTCTTCACTGTGAAAGAAAATTATTTTTAATGAGGTCGCTCTTCTTCTCAGTCAAAGATGATTTTAGTGAAATTTCCAAGAGAATCTGGGAGAGCGAACAAAGATGAGGGTTGTTTGTCAAGCCATTATAGAATCAGTTTGGTTTTTTGTTCCTTGCTCTCTCTTTTTTAAAGTTTATCTTTTATTTGTGATATATTGATACATTAAAAATTGTTTCAATTTCTTATTATATTGATTTTTAATACTAAATTTTAAATTAGGAAGAAGACTTAGAAAATTTTTAAATACACTTAAATCATAATCTAAACATAGAATATATCATTGTAATAAATAGCACTGAGTAGCTCTTATTCACTATAGGTGCCCTAACACCATCCCAATACCTAACAAGACTAACATAGGATTTTCTCCTTTACCTATAATACCCTAGCACTAGCCTAAAGCTTATGGATAATAACATAAGATACTCTTCACTTTTTGGAATACCCTGGTGCTTATCTTGCAAATAGATTCCTAACAATAAATCATAATCTCATGTATTATAATCATAACATCAAAGAAATTTTCAATATTAAATAGACCTTTTCCTATTTAAGTAACTAGTTCTCTTACTCTTTCTTACTCAATTATGTGATAATTCATTCAAACTATACATCTAATGATGTAGCTATAATACACAAATTTTTAATTTTAAGTTATCATAGTTCTTATAATTTGTATCGATATGTCATATAATCATATAACTAGCATAAGTGCATAACATAATCATGTAATAAAATTTCTTAGTTTATAAAAAAAATCACAATATTCAAGTATCACATAATATTTTCATATGTTTATATATTGCAAAAGCACAAATCTAGCTACACTAATTTTTAGTTAAAAAAATCCATCATAGTATTCATGTTTCACCCAAAATTGAAAATTTATGCATATACACACAAACACGCTTGCAAGCACACCCTAACTACCATGTACTGGGTATCTATAAAAACTAAGGTCAAATACCATGTCCAGTTAATCCTTCACATTATCACTATGACCTAACTATAGTAAAATTATATAAAAATAAAAATTAAATAAATGTAAAAATATCACTATTAATCTCTCTCCTAATTTCTTGTTTTCTAAATCCCATTTATTACTTATCATTTTAAAACTACTTGAGCTAGCATGAAAAAAACTAATTTAAAGTTTCTTATTTCTCTATGATTAACTTGATGGACCTATGTGCATTATATCATTAGTTACCCTTATAAAAAAGCAAAAGGACATTGCATTATGTTCTTTGCCCAAACTATGAGCATCATATTTGTTTTATTTATTAAAGATATATTATAATAGTAACGTGTTAGCTCAATAACAATAAGCTCTAAAATTTCATTTCTAATTTCATCAAAATGACAACAAAATTGAAGATTCAATGTCTAGACATAGTTTAATACTCAAATAACATAATAAAAAAAATGTTCTCTTGATAGTTTGTGAATCCAATTTTTTGTTTTTTTCCTTTCTTTATGTTCTTATTTATTTTCCCTTTTTATGGGTGTTGTTAAAGTTGTAGTGATTAGAAATGATACATAAATAAGGGGTTGTAATGATGAAATAAAGGGACACATATCTAGTAAAGAAGGGCTTGGCAACTATGTTTACAATGAGGAAGAGAGTTGTAGCTAAAACTACAATTGCTTAGATAGTGGTTTAAAAACCCTTAAAATGTTTGAGTAAAGGCTAGAGCACAAAGCCAAGATGATGATAAGATCAAAAAACAAAGGCAAGGTTAGATTGTAACCTAGCATAGCCCAAAATTTTAATTGTTTAATACTTTATCTTCACAAAAAAAAAGGTTATTAGAGAGCATAAATGCCCTTACATATTGAGCAAGCTAGAATGTCTTTGATTTGTATTTATCAACAAAAAATGCTTATTAGCTAACGTAAATGTTATCAGGTCTTTAGTGAGCTTTGAATTCCTTATTCCCTCTTTATTAATTAAAATAAGGTTTTTGGACATGCATAGATGTTTTAGATATTAGGTAAGGCTTAGTGCTCCCTTGGTCTCTCTCATTGAATGAAAAATATTTAAGTAATTATTAATGTTCTTGTTTCTAACAATCTCTTTTAAGTAGGTGAAGAGTAACCCTTATAATTTAGTGTGGAGAGGAACCCAGGACAATCTTCTTAAGATGGGTGAAGAGTAACCCTTTCTTAAATAGAAAAATCAACAACATTAATCCTAATAACAAAGTACTAGAACTCACTCAAGCTAAGATCAAAATCAACAACATGAGCTCTCCATTTTTCTTGATTAAAAAGATGTTCACTAAGAGCTAAAAATGCAACAAATGCAAATTCAAAGACCTAATTCATTCTCTCATACACATTCAAAATATAACACTAACCAAACATTCATTGATTGCTTTCACAGACATAAAAATGCATAAAGAATGTTTCTAAATGCTTAGAACATCTATTTATAAGCTTTCAATGCTTAAATAGCCATTAAAGTCATTAGACATGTTAAAAAAGCTATTGTACATCATTTCTAACTAGCCATTATGTATTTTTATACTTATTCAGTAGACCGACACTCTTGGAATGGTAGAAATCTCACTTCTTTTGACCAATGTGCCTATTTTAAAGGCATTTATCAACCAACCATAAGCTCTAGTAGAACAATTGTCCTATAGTTCTGAAAAATCAATTCCAAGATCCTATAACAACATTTAATCCAAACAATAAAAAGAAATTTTCCTTGTTCTAGAAACTTATCTAAACAACCTTAAAAATCTCCCTATAGAGTTTGGTGATCAAGACCCATCAATTGAACTAAAAAAACTCAAAATTTCTTGATACATTCAAAACCCATCAATTTTAATTACATTTTTGAACTTTCTATTTCACAATCCATTTTTAAAAATATCTAAATTATTTTTTTACTTTAAAACCACTTTACACAAGTTTTATAGTACTTAAAGTGATTTTGAAGAATGAGATTTTTTAATTAAGATTAAAAACGAAATATGTCTTGGTCTATGATGATTTAAGCACTTTTTCAAAATTTCAAAACTTTCAATCTTTTTAAGATTTCCAAACGTTCCAAAACCATTTATTTCATAAATATTTGACACAACCAAGTTCCAAAAGTGTCACAAAGTAAAATTAAACACCAAGATAATTCAATTAAACTCAAACATAAAATATTTCTTAGTTTGTGGGGAATTTCAAACTTTCCAAACTTTAAACACCTAAACTTTTCCAAAACAACTTAGATATTAAAAAAATTTTAAGATAAAATATTGACTCAAACATGTTTGAATAGATCTGATAGACAAATCTGTATTCAAGAATTACAAGATAGCATTAATGAGTTTTACGAATTAGAACAAAAATTAGAAAAACCACGAACATTTCAAAAAGAAATCTTATTATTTCAATATATAATTAATTCCATCAGAGCAATGGATATTTTTGATCCTCCATCTGCCCCACCTCCTACATCTCTTAATTCTCCTGATTGATGGCATCATCTTCTTTAAGACAACTATCTGTATACAATGTCAAAATTATTTCAATCAATTACAAAATATCCGAAATTTTCAACATAATCTTTATTATAAATTATCAGTATATAAGAATTATTATAATCAATCACACAGTAGACAATTAAACCATTCAGCTAATTATTTCCAATTACGTATTACTGAAACACAAACCATGATACAATCTTATGATCAAGATCTTCAAAAAACCAAAGAAAATTTTCATCAACAATATATAGCACATCATAGATCTCTTTTACAAATGGACTCACTTAACCAAAATTTTCCTCAGACCTAAATGACTACTAATTTAGACATCCTTGAATTAGAAAATTTACAAGTAAAACAAATACTGGGATTTTTTATCTTGATGCAATTATCTCTTACGATAAACTTGAACATATTGCCAAAGCACAGTTACATTTAAAAGAAGGACAAGATATTAAGATTCCTTCTAAATTAAAAACACTATTCAATAGACAAAATCTTATCTATTATTTGTTATAGATTAACATACTTGATTTGTTAGGAGTCCAATAGGAATGACTTGAATATCCTATCTTCATTAACTAAAATTAAGATTTGATTATTAATGTTTTTAATCTCATAAATGATTTTGATTTTGTGAGCATTAAAAAATTCTTGATTAATTTCTAATCCAATTTTAACCAAAAATATTTTCTTTTCTTGCATTTGTTTTATGTGAATTGCAAGTGACTTTGGGAACCTTTTGTGTGTAATGTCAAATTTCTAATGTTTTTGCAAATGAACTATTGTGGGAATTTGGAATATGTTGTTCTCTTAATAAATGAAAAGTGTATTTGTGTTTAAATAAAGTAAGCAAAGACTTTCACTTTGTTTTCTTCATACAATAAAAAACTTTAAATGTATTAGTAGAGGTAGTAGCCATTTGTGATTATAAGCTAGCTGGGTAACTGGGGGCATTCATAATAAAATGTTCACCTTCACATCAAAAGACTACAAGACATTATAAATAAGCTGAAAAGGTAACCTCGTTGAGTAATTGAGGGGCTCTCACGAAAAAAAAAACTAAAGATAAACACCTAAAACAACTCACAAAGACTAATAATTAACGTAATCAATCACTTTACCATTTGATGGGCTATTTAATTTAGATAGAGATTCATCGTAACTATATTGTATAGTGATAAATATACTTGCCTGTTTATGTGTTGTGGTATTGTTAGTGTGATTCTTGGGTATATTTTGATTAAAATGTAGGTACATTGACACACACATCAAGTTATGGCTCACCTCGTGGTCTGATTGGGCAATACGATCCAAACTTAATTTTCGGTCTTTTCTCATTGTCTTTGCTTTCTACAAGTCTAAAGATACTACCAAAACCCCAAGGAGATTCCTAAGCCATCTTTAAGTAAGATTGAAGGAGAGAAGTGGATCAAAACACCAAGAAAGTGAAGATTAAGATTGATTTTCCAACAATAATTGTAGAGGGGGTCAAAGGATTCAACCACCACAAATATCTTATCCTTCTATATGATTGTTGTTTTTTTATTTATGTTTGGGACTTATTTCTCTCTAAGGATTTGCATGTCTCAAGAGAGAGTGTGATTTACCTGACAGAACCTTCAGTCTAATAAAATTTGTAAAACATGTCGAATCAAGGTTATATAATGAATATGAATTCATCTTATAAGGAATAACTACCTAGATCCTAACTTCATTATTACTTATTAATTCTTGAAAGTTTTTCCTTGGATTTATAATTTATTTTCTTTGATAAATCAATTAATCAATCATCTTATGAGAAGGTTAGATAGTAAGGATAGGAATTCTATAGTAACCACAGTCCTCATAGAACAACAACTTGGACTCACAAGAGCTATAATACTTATTTGTGATTCTTTGTGATGTTTTTATTTAAAACTTAAGCATGTTAATTTCACACTATAAATATGATTTTACAAGACCTTCCAATGCATTAAAAATATCAATAGATCTTGTATACATGCTAGTAATGCTTTTATCATGATTCATTAAAAATAATTAATATTGATTAGCTAACATGGAAATCTTACTCTCCTTTAGTTGATCAATGCCTTCATTTATGGCCTCAAGTGCGTGCCAAATTTCATAAGCTTCACAAATAGAAACTCTAAGAAATTCATTCCTACTAAGTGCACAAATAAGTTGTGGACATTCCTATTTTTTCAACAAAAATAAACTCCTATCACCATTTGTCCATTCCTCTTTAATTTTAGGCACTCTTTAATCATTAACTTTTTTATAGGAATATATGGCCCATCATGTCGTGTATCCCAATGTTATATGCTTTTGGGCATTAGAAATAACTTCATCCTATTTTTTCATTAAAGATAATTGCTAGCATAAAAAAAGGGAGCGCTACTAATGCTTTGCCCTCTTGGCTAGATGAACCTATCATGTTCATGATTCTTGATCATTTATCCTAAAATTTTGTTAGAAATTAAATAAATCTGGAGTCACCTTAGCTCTTATATCAAGTATAAGCCCTAACAGCAATCAAGAGGGCGTGAATTGAGTATTCTGAAAACTTTTTATAATCTAAAACTTAGTCCACCTAAATAAGCTCTAAGCTTATATTCAATCTCTACACCAATATTCACCCTAGAATGGCGTGTTAATGAACAACAAGAATAACACATTATAGAGACAACTAATTGCACAATTAGATAAGATAAATATAAATCTAAGCTAAAATAGCAACATTTTAACAATAAATCAAAGTGCAAATAGTCAAAAGTACCAAATTTTGATTAAATTTGTAATTGAAAATTAATCAATTAGTCCAGGATTTTGGTTCTTTAAGTGGCATGATCTGTAACATCCCAAAAATACCCTAATTGGGAATAACATGATTAATTGTGGAATTAATTGATTAATTGGGTTTAATTTGAGAAAATTTAGGAAAAATCCGAAATTTGACAAAATTGAAAATAAACTGAGTTGTTATGATAGAAAAATCATAACTTTTGCTATGTATGTCCGATTAATGTGATCTATATATCAAATCGAAGCTAAGAGAATTATCTATGTTTTTCATGATTTAGAGATGATGTAATTTGATAAGTATGTTTCATACTATGTTTCTAGGTTGTTTTTAGGTGTTTTAAGTATTGTTTGTGTATGTTAAACTTAGTTAGTATGAACTTTTGCATTCCTTTTCATTATCTTTTATGTGTTT
>JAOXYD010219102.1:0-32805 GCA_028565735.1 Pinacopodium congolense
AGTGTTCATTAGGATCTTCTAAGGCTGTACCTCCAAATTGTGATGACCTAACCATAGAAATTATGCTATGAGGGATTCCAAAGTTGTTCGCATTGACCCTAGGCCGAACAATGCTAGCCATAGCCCTATATCCAGAAGGCATCAACGGCGAGTTGTTCTTAAGCTCAACGGCATCGTTGATCCCCACAGAGGGTGTCGTTATATAGTTAAACTATAACGGCTAGTTTCCACTTTCGGCCCTTACTCCTTTTGTCTTCATTCTAATGTCTCTAAACCTCTGCTAAACCCTCCTTAAGCCTCCTAACACTATATATACACCTTAGAAACGAATTGCAATCCTCTAGACAGTCCAAAAATAGATTAAATCGTCTGAATTCATCAAAAGATTCAAACTGTACACTTCTTTACTACACTTATCTATTTTAGATCTTTTGATGTTGAATTGTGTTTCTGAGTGTGCAAATTTGTGTTTTATATCTTTCTTGAGTGTCTAGGAGCTTAATCAATCCATCTTTTATATTTTAGAAGTGTTATTTCAACAGATTAAAACTAGAACTCGTCCTTATATCAAAACTGTCTCTGTAGAGACTATTCTAGCTTAAATCTTAATGTCAGGTGATCAAACCTGTTTCTAAAATCTTATTGTTTGAGTTTTCAGTTTGCTTAAGGTCTCTAGATTTTGTTTGAACTTAGTTTCAAATTTTTTAGGCCTGTTTAAGCTATCATTGAGCTAGGACTCTTATATACTTCAAGATAGCCTCTGTTTTCACTGTTTCACGTTTGAATTCGATTTTAACTTGATTAATCCATTGTTCTATGTTTGTGATTATTGTTTTATGGTTGTTTAAGTTCTTAAGAATCAGATTATACTTTTTTTCGAATTTTTGGTTGAATATTTGATCATTTGTGTGCGTTAGTTTGTTAAGACATCAAAACTTCCCAATTTTGAGTGTTCTTCTTTTGATCATGAGTTTCATTACATAAATAAATTCTGGGTGCATTAATTTATTATTTCTAGTTGACATAAGGTATCAAGAGTGCTCTAGTATTTTTAGGTTGATTTTTACGCACTTATATTTGTAGTTTGAGCGTAATTTCCATTGAGTGCTTAATCTGTCCAGAATTTGTGAATTGCTTATTTGATCATATTGCTTGAACAAATACAGGTTTTTGTGTTTGATTTCTTCCATACTCAGTTTGTTTAGGCTTTCAAGATTTTTATTATTCATTCATATCATTCATTCAAAGTTAAAGCCCTTAGTTTAATTGTGCATTAAGTGAAACACTTTTCAAAGTGTATTTGGTTACTTGAATTGGGGGAAATTGATTACTTTGATAACTTGTATAGGCTACTCTTTGCCTTAAAAAGATTTGAGATAGGTTCCTCTTTATCTTAGAATAAGATTGTGGTTATGTTTGGGTTACTCGTCACCCTTGGAAAGTAAGATTGTAAAGGTTACTCTTTACCTTGAAAAAGATTGTACTTATTATGATTGATTAGTATAGAATCATCCAACAAGTAGTTGGAAAGGAGACGTAGCCTATCCTTGGGATAGGAGAACTTCTTTAAAATTTCCTTGTGTCATTCTCTAAACTCAACTTATTGCATTTACTTTGATATTTGCATTAACATTCCATATTAAGTTGAATCTGGGTTTAGTGATTGCATTTATTTTTCCAATTGAATTAGGTTGCTAGTTTGAGTTTGCGAAAAAGTTTCAATAACCAATTCTCATCCCCTCTTAGGTGCCATAGGGCTATCTAATTTTAATACCCAATTCTCACATGCTTACGATGTGTATAAGAATGTAAAGACTCAATAATATGCTTACGATGTGTATAAGAATGTAAAGACTCAAATTGTCTAACTTGATGCCTATTATGAGGCCTAGATGCATACATGTCCCTTCTCTGATGAAATTGTGTTGTAAGATGCAAATATGATTCATTCTTAGGATTATGCATATGCACATTAGAAGAATGAGAAGGTTAAGACCTCTTTTCCCTTTTTTAGACCAAAATGCAACATTGTGAGATGATCGTTCATTCATAAAGAAATTATGACTATGTTTACTTACATGCTGATTCTTTCTAACTTTGCTTCTAGATGCATAAATGAATGCATGAATGTTCTTCCTAGAATGAGATTTTAATGAAGATGCAATATTCTTAAGAGACGGCCTAATAAGAGCTTTTGAAGATGATGTACCATTATAAAATAAAGGCTCAAGCAAATCTCATCTTTTAAGTTTTTTCCCTTACCAAAAATGGTTTTGGCATTCTTAGAAACATTTTCTTTAACAAAGCCTAAACCATACCTATCATTAGAAACATTTTGGCCTCTTAGCATGCAATCTAACATTTCTTTGCCCTTTATGAATTTTGACAAATATTCCTTAAAGGTATTTACTTCCTTATTCAAATATTCACTTTCATGCATCAATTTATGCTCATTATCATGCATACCAATATTCACACTCTTAAAATATAACATAGAATTTATTTAATGCTTTAATCTGTCAATTTCGAATATGCATGCATTCTTGGATTCCAACATGTCATGCAATTCATCTTTCAACTTCTTATTCTTATATAAACATTCATCCAAATCTTTCTTAAAATAATTATTCATATTCACCAATCTATCATTTTCAATAACACATTCAATAGAAACAAAATTTACACTCTTAGATTCTAAATCATGCAAATTGTTCTTTAATTTCTCATTTTTTACTCCAAGATCATCCATCAACTTCTTACAATCGTTATGTTTGGAAGACAATTTCTTCCTTCTTATAGTGGCATGTTCTAAGCATCTACCTAATTCATCATAGCTTAAACCTACTTTTAAAACATTATTTTCATCATTATTGGAGTTAAAGCCAGAAATTCCAGCAACTTGACAACTCAACCCAATCAAAACATCATACGGTTTTCACCATCAATCCACATAAAAAAAATTGTTAATTTCACAACTTAAACATCAGTCACTTACCTTAAACTCACTTAAAACCAGCTTATAAATGCAGCCCAAGGAAAACGAAATTTGAGAGCAAAAGGAGAGGATGTTAGGGTAAGGTTAAGGGAGAGACAAAGCAAGAGTAAAGGAAAGAAATTGGCTTGTTGGAGAAGTTTGCAAAAAAAAATGACCCACTCTCTTAAAGTCCCTCTCTCCATCTTACACTTGGCCCATTGAACTTCCCACACAAGCCTCCATACATAGGCCATGCTTGCTCACATTGGTCCAACACTTAGTAGCCTATATGTCTCCATATGTTTCTACCACATGTCAACATTTGTTTAGTTACACATTTTCAAATTTTGTACAGTCATATGTCATCAATAAATTGATGCAAATAGCATTAATTATATCTTAGTAATTTCTAATTACATGCACAAAATCAAGTTTATTTTTTTAATCCAATAGTACATGTAAAATTCCAATTGCAGCAATTTTATCCATTAATTTTACAATTTCTATTTCATCAATTCCAATTCAATTTAATCCCTAGTTAACATGTAAAACATGTATTTACAACCAGGGTATAATTTGGGGCTTTACAAATGGTCACTCATCTTTCAAGGTAAATTGGCAACAAGTAAAGTTGTATGTGCCTAGTTCAGTTGAAGAGTTTTCTGAGACTCTTTCACTATTTAATCCTCATTGAACTAGGAAAATTATCAAGTTAGGTAGGTAATTGTATGTGTTTTGATTTTATTTTTGGTGTTAGGATATAATAAATCAAGTTTTGAAGGTTGGGAAGTGTGTTTGAATTAAGTTTTAGTATGTTTTCTTTAGGATGCCTTTGGTTTAGTGTGTTTAATTTGAATTTAGGTGTGTTTTAGTCTTGAATTGGAAGGAAAGTGATGGATTTTTCAATCCATGTTGTTAGGATTTGAATTTAGGAGTATTTGGTTACAAATTTATAAGGAAATTGATCAAAATAGGTCTTAAGGCAAAGCAGTAATGGCACCCTAATAGGGTCAGGTTACTGGTAGATTAGGGTGCCGTTTGTCTAGTGCAAAATGACCAATAACGGCACCCTGTTCAACCAATAATGACACCGTTATTGGATGATCTAGGTGTTGTTACTAGGCGTAGACTATATAAACCCAACATTTCAAATTTTTTCTCTTCGCCTCTTTTTGCCCTAAAATCTTCAAAAATTCATATCTTCCTCAATTGTTGGTGCCAAGGTGCTGTTAGATGCTAGATTCAACAATTTCAGCTCCAAAGCTTGATGATTTCAACCCTGACATGTTCCTAATTAATTGTATTGTCTGCTAGCACATGGGGGAGGTCTAGGTTGTCTACATACAACCAAGAAAACACAAAAAACACGCAGAGAATTTGGGGACTTTAGATAAAACTTAGATAGAGAAGCTCTTGTTTCTCTCTTATTTTCTCTTAGAAAATTCAAGCTTCAAACACTTGTAATTCGAATTTCAGAGTATATTTTAAGTTTCTTTTTATTGGAGAGTGAAGCTAAGACATTTATCTGAGTTTCTAAATCATCATAGGGGGTTTTCTAACTCAGGTCATTATTTATTTTCTCCTATTTTTTGGATTAACCAAAGTTTATGTTCTTATGTGCATATTCTTGAATGTTATTTGATTTTCTTGCTAGATCTTGTGGTAACAGAAGCTGTGTTGATGTCCAAATTAAGTTAAGAAGTTCAAGACTTGTATAGAAGTCTTTTTAAACATCTTTTGTAACTTCTAAACTACTTTATTCAGCTCATATTGGTAGATCTATTAAAGTATGTGGCTTAAGATGCATATTTTATATGTTTTGATTCAAATGTGTGGCTAATCATTTCTGTTTCTATGGATTTATGTTTTGATGATTTGAAAGAGTTTCAATGCATGTTTAAATGTCTGTATTTTGCTTATTGAAGGTCTGAAAGAGCCAATTTTAAGCTGGCAACCTAATATTAGTGTTTAAGATAGTTTAAGCATGATAAATCATCTTAAATTGTTTGAAAAATCAATAAGCAACACAAATTAATCCTTGCATGACCAAACCTGGATTTTTTTGTGAAAGATGAAGTTCCGGGATTAATTTTCCAGAACTCACCTTCTAGAAATTAAAGCCCATTTACTTGATTTAACTTTAGACAAGATTAAATGGAGAAAAAGCAAAGTTTTAACAATAGCTTTGTTTTGATTTTATGAAGGACTTTAATCAAACTTTAAACTTGTTTTAAAACTTAATTAAATAATCAATCATCTAATCCATAGCTAATTTACACATTTGGTAATTTTCTGAAATTTTCAAAAGCAATCAAAAAATCATTTTTGAAGTGTTTAAGCCAAAGTAGTCAAGTTTGAGTCATTTTCTAATTTTAATCAAATTCTCTAGATTTTTCCTAAATAATTGTGATCTGATCAACCTAGTAGTTAAGTAACTTTTTCCCCATGGGTTTGACACTTAGAGTCTGAAAAATTACTCCACTTTATTACTTTTGCGATAGGTGCACTTGCCTTAATACCATTAGTTTTCAAAGTAAAATCATTTCAAATCACCCGTAGTTTTAAAGTCACCTAACTAACACAACACTATCTAAAATGTCTTCATCTTGGGCTTGCATTAAAATGATTGGGAGTTGTCCAAGTGATTCTCTACTTTGGCTTTTAAGCTGTCCAAGACATCATCATCTTCCTTGACTTGGTGGAGCTATCTAAGAAGTCATCATCTTCCTTGACTTGGCGAAGCTATCCAAGACATTTTTTTTGGGAGCTATCCAAAACGTGTTGCTCTTTGGCTTGGGAGCTATTCAAAAGGTGATCATCTTTTTGATCTTTGGAGCTGCAGAAATATGCTTATTTTCCTTGAACTTGGACTTGTCCAAGTGCTCATCATCTTTCGCATTAAAGCTATCCACAATATCATCACCTTTGGAGCTATACACAACGTCTTCTTCATCACCTTTGGGGCTTTCCAAGATGTGTTGTTCTTTGAGATTGGAGTCTATCCAAGACATGTTGTTCTTTGAGCTTTGGAGCTATCCATATGTTGCTATATTTAAGGATGTGATCTCTTTATTTGGTTGTATGAGTTTAACATGATTTGAGTGTCTTCCTTAGGTAGGCTTGGTTAGGACATTGCAGCTAGCTTGGAGTGCTTTCCTTAGACAAATTTAGGGATGTTGGAGCTGGTCTTGAAGTGCTTGGGAGTACAACGTGAATGGAGAGCTGAATTGGCCAAGGAGCAAGGAGCAAAGAGAGTGGAGAGTGGACAGCTATTGCATGGAGAAGATGGCTGAAATTGAAGAAGCTTTCCATTGGGTTTTCATTGTTCTTGCAATGCTTAACATTTTCGTTTTTAGTATTTCATCTTAAAAGCTTTAATGATTTTGTTTTCATCTTCCAAATGCTTAAACTTAACATGTCCAGATGCTTTAATTTTCCATATGTTTAGTGTGTTTAATTATTAGTTTATAATTTAATTCCTTGGTAATGTTTGAACCTATGTTTAGTTATCTGTGAATGAAGCTTGTTATTTTTATTTTTCCAGCCTTTATTGATCTTGATTAAGGTTTGAATCTTATAATTTCAGATTTGTTATGTTTGAATATTAATTTTTTTGATGTTTTATTTTATGAAGTTTTACTCATAACTAATGTGTTTAGTTCATCTATGTTTAATAGTTCATGTTTGATCCTATGTTTAGTTATACATAGACAGAGCTTGATAATTTTATTTTTCTAGCCTTTATTAATCTTAATTAAGGTTTTAATCTTATAATTTCATATTTGTTATGTTTGAATATTAATTTGTTTGATGTTTCATTTCATGAAGTTTCATTTATATCTAATGTGTTTAGTTCATCTACGTTTAGTAGTTAGTCTTTATGCATATTCTTAGGCTTTAGGTAATTAAATTTCAGTTTTTACTTAATTTATATAATAGGAAATTTTTGTTGGTTAACTAGATTTTAGTTAATTGCCTATTAGTTTAAATAACTTAAGTTGGCATTACATAAAGTGTCAAATTTTGACTTCTTAGATTAGTTGTTAATTTTTCAGATTTTTTAATTGATTAATTATGATTTATGCTCATTCAATATTTATTTTTAGTAGTTTAAACATGTGTGGCTAGTTTTCTTATGGGCTTGGAGATATTAGAAGAATGAAGGGACGAAAATTGTGAGAACGGAGTTGAAATTCTGCTTAATTTGTTGCTTGTTTGTCTAGGTTGTATTGGGACTTAAGTTAAGTGTCATGAATTAGGAGTTACTTTTAGGCTTGATCATCCTTTAGGTAATTTCCTAATAAAAAAAGATAGGGTTGAACTTGTAATACGTAATAGTTTAGAATGATACCCAAAAGTAGCAATAGGTTAGTTGAATTTGTTAGGATACTTAATTAATTAACCTAGGGTGTCATACCTTTTGGTTACACATTTCGAACTTATAGGTAGGTGGCCTAAGTTAGTCATTCTTTAGTACCTAAGGTATCTTCACTATTAAATCTAGAAAGCTTATTTTAGGTTATAGATGCATATAGGGGCATTTCCAGAGCTTGTTAGATTTGTTTGAATTAGAGGAACCGAGGGCTTGAGAGCTTATTAAAGCCTATAGGCTAACACCATGACTAGAGTACCTCTTATCTAGATTCAAGGATCAATGATCATCCTGAAATCCTAAAGATATCTCCAACCCACTTCTTCACTATTATTATTTGTCTTGTGTAAATTTACGTTGTATTGTGTTTTGTTTACGTTCATTACATTTTAGTTTATTTTGTTTTCATATGTTCAGGGTGTTTTCTTTTCTTTTTCTTACAATATTTGAAATAGCAGTTGCATCCCAATTTTCTGTGGTTTAACCCTAGCTCACCATTACTGCATAGTTTGGGTAGTTAGGAATGTATTATTTGGTAGCTTACAACGATCTCACCATAGACTTTTAGAATCCAAAGTATCACACCTTTTACTTTGATTAGAATGCTTGGATGCATGTCATAAAAGAATATTAGCATCTCTTAAAAATTCCTTAAAAAGCAAGTAATCATGTTTATATGAACTGTCACAGATAACTAAAAGCTTAGTGGAAAGATTTTTAAATATTAAAGGGAAGAATTTCAAAGAAAATCATTAGGATGGAGATAGGAAAGATGGTCATGGTTTTTAAAAAAATTCTATTTGCAAAAACAACAGAGAAATTAAAAAAATAGTTTTAGTTTACAATTCACAACTTTATTTATTTACAATCTTATCTTGTTTCCATTTATTTCGGATTTCATAAATAAAAGGTAGTATAGCTTTTTAAACATGTAGTATATGATAAGATATATTCTATATTTGCAATCATGACATAAACATCTAGAGAAATGGATTGGCTTCAAAGGGATAGAAAAGCTAAGTTGAATCATTATATCTCTCTAACCTATATTTGAAGTCTTATCTATATGATTCATGAATACATGCTTTTCATAATCATTCTATTCGAAATAGAATTCTTTAAGGATTTATTAACTTGAGTATAGATGATTTGAGTAAAAATAGGTTGGAATTTTTCTTTAAATTAATGACTATCAAGGGTCCTCATTTGGTATGTTGTAGATGGATTAATTTAGTATTGTGGTAGGAGAAATACAATATAATGTGCCACCTTTCTTCGGAATTATAAAGTTAATAGTTTTTTCCATGATATAAATTGTTAGACTGTATGGTCACATCAAATAGATATTCATCAATATCATTGAAATCTTTTATAACTTAGGGTAAAAGTTAAAGATTAATTATCATTTAAATCATATATCAATTTTCTTTTCTTAAAATTATTTGATCTTAAAATTATCTTTTAAAAATATTCTTTTAATAAAAATTGTTATATTTTTGTTGTCAAATTTCATGGTTTTTAGTTTTTAAAAATATTTTTATCTTTGAGGCACTTATATACCATTTCAAGATTTTTCATCTAAAATGTAATTAAATAGTTTAATATATTTCAATATTTGGTTGTAGAAATCATGAATCTATTATTATATAAAACTAGATAGAGTCATTATTTCTTAAAGGCTTTAGGGAAAGTACAAGAAGGGGAAAAATAGCTAAAACTCCTTTATCAAAATGTTGAGGGTTAGCTAAGTAAGTTGAGGTTTGAATAAAAGGACTTGACATTACCAGAACATGCCATGATATAAACATTCAAGAGTTGAAGACCCATTATAAAGATTTTTTAGAAGAGGAACAAGTTGCTTTATGAGAAATTGGGAGGATTCTGATTTTAGTAGATATTAAGATATATTGGACGATTATAAAACTTTTGATTAATTTTTAAATACCAATATTCAAAACATTCAATTTTGAACTGAATGGAACTATGGCTATGATAAAGTAACACTAATGTTTTTATACCTTATAAGATAATTGAGCATGTATACATCTACACTATATGTAAAACAATAAAACATGTATAAGGGGAGCCATATAAGGAACAACATCGAGAAGATGACAGGAATGTTTAGCCCATAGTTAGTTATTCATAATTACAAGGATAAATAATAGGGCATTCTAACGAATTTTTATAGAATATGAGTTTTGTCATTGGGGGCTTACGAATTTGTTTTATTTCCATTAGTTCCAAATTTTGTTAATAAGAGAGTAGAAGTATTGCTAGATAAAGGAAAAATTAGATATGGTAATCTAAATTTAGTAATTCTAGATAAAAATATTTAGAAAGTTGATAATTATAGTAAGGCAAGAGATAGAAAAATTTTATTATTGTGTTAATTTTCTCTACGTATGGATATTAGTCATATGATTCATAATAGTGAAGTCTTTTATCCTTAGGCAATGGATTTTGATGAAAGAGCTTGAGATGTTTTGTTAATCTAAGTATAGTAGAATCGCACAAAGAAAAATTGGAATAGTTCTTCAAGTTGTCATTGTTAAAGGGTCTTAATGTATATGTCACTCTAAATTAATAATTATGGCTATAAAGAATATTAATTGTCTTTATTAGGAATTAATGGAATGACTACATTCACACCAATATCGACATTGAGACAAGGAAAATATAATCAATTTGAAATTCACAAATGGATACGATGATTGATGATCGATTGAAATTATTAACTTCCAGAGTAAGTATTGATTAACTTTGTAAATAAAAATCGTAAAAAATGGTTTGGAAAAGGGAAACACCATAAATTTATTATCTAAATAGGGAAATGATTTGGTGCATCTAGTTTTGTAGGAATCAATAATTGAAGGTAGAAGTGTTATAATATATAAAGTTTAGAGACATTAAAGGAAAATTGTTTTCCAAGCATATATGTCTAAAATTAAACAAAGAGCCTTTTATTAGATGTACAAATCAAGATTTTTTTCTCTTTATTCAAACTCAATATAAATAAAGATGCAAAGATTAGATCAAGTCCAAAAGGTCAGCTTGTAAAAGTTGTTAAACTTAAATGTAAAAGAAAAATAATTTGAAAGAGATAAAAGATCTATTTATTGATGAGGAAAAATATTGTTTACTAAACGCTTTGAAGAAAGGAAATGAAAGAAAAGAAAGAAGGGATAGTAGGATATTTGATTAAAAAACATTAAAATGAAGACACTGAAAATTTTTGATTAAATAAATAGAACATTTGTGTCATGGAAGTGTATAAAAAAGGCAATGACAAACTAAAGGAGTGTAGTACTAAAAAAAAGGATTTAAAAGAAGCTAAGTTTAAAGAATTTGAGATCTTAAGTAGAGCTACTTTAAGAAAATTTAAGATTGGAAACACATCTATGAGAAAATTATTTAAAAATTTTGAGATTTTGAATGCATTCATGAGATGGAATATGAAAGGATTTAGGAAATAACAAAAATCAATAAAGAATATCACCTGGCCAATCATGAATGGAAGGAACACATTAAATACAAAAGTGACATTAAGAAATGAAAAAAAAAAAAGGATACATGGATAGTTGCAATTAGATCATTTATGTTAATAGGTCATAGATAGTTATGGAAATGCTATAACTCCCAAAAGGAAAGTTACAAAAATAGTAAAAAAGTAAGGAAAAAATTCATTCAAATGCTTAAAGAGTTCAAATAAGAATAGTATTCCAAAGAAAATTCTCTTGTTGAGGAGGAGATGTAACCTAATATTTCAAAGGTACAACTTTTGAAATAAATTTAAGAAGCAAGGTAGCAATTTAGACATAAAGGCTCGTATAATAATGTTTTATGGTAATATGGTTGTCAATGTTGACATTGAAGACTTATTATTTTACAACTTTTCATATAGTCTTAATAGTTCAACAATATGATTGTTTTTTAAATTTATACCAACTATTTTTGAAAATTTTGAGGAAATTATTGAATTTATTCTTAACTTAATTTAGGATCAATCAAGACACTATAATGAATTATGAGGAACACTAGTAGTTGGAAAAGAAATCCACGTAGAGCATGAAGGAGCATAAAATAATGTGACATGAATACATAATGGAAAACCAATTAAATTTGTGAGAAAGGGATACTGTTGGACTATTTTTAGAGATATTAAAGAAACCATACTATTAAAAGTTGTAACAATTTTTTACAACCCTTTAAATGAATTGGTAAGCCAATATGAAGTCTTAGACCATGGAATCAAGAAAGGAAAAAGTGAGATCATGTTCTTATAAACCACTAAGAAGCCATTCAAAAAGAGAAAGGAGGAAGAAGTAGAGCAAGTTGAAATAGCCTCTACTTTACACTATCATGTAAAATCTAGTAATTACATAAAGAATAAAGTGGAGGAGAGAGCTTAAATTAATCTTCAATGTCATAAGTACCTTAAGTGGCATTTGCTTGATTTTCCCCAATCCATTAAGGCCTTTATTATGGTAACCATTCATTCTATAATAATAATTATCTAAAATCTAGCATGGATTCCTCTACTTATATATCACATTTAGGAGAAATAAAACCAATGTGACCATAATAGCAGTAACAATGGTGGTAGTAAGGACAATAAAATAAATGAGGTTGGAGGAACCAAAGAGAATCATTGTCACTAATAGGAATAAATTAGAAGAACTTTACAAGTTGCTTTTGAAATAAAAGAAGATTGCATGAATAATTGATAATAGTTCAAGTCTCCATGTATTAGTGTAAGCTACAGCTAAAATATGATTATCATATTTGGATCATGAGTCATTTTATACAACTAATTTTACTAATCTCCTAGGTATAACAAGTGAACAAGATACGAAGTTCCTTAGTTACTTTTGAAACATTTTATGGGGTAATTTGGGAACAAAGCTATTACTTTTTACTACTAGTCATCTTAATTTAAACTACTTCACTTTATGCTATCTATTTATTGTTTTCTTTGCTTTCCATTTGTTATCTATTTTGCTCATTGCTAAGTTTGGAACACAAGTATTATTAATGAAGACCATTCATACATTGGAACAATTTCTTAAATTTGACTTGAATTAAAACTTTAATACCTTGTTTGGTCGAATGAATTCACTTTAGTTCGTTAATTTTGAATATTTTTAGAGAACTATTAACTATCAAAATCTTGGATATCCCCTAAACTATTTTGAAATGCCTTGTGAATTTTTATTTGTGCCTTCTATTTATTTCAATTATTGCTTGAAAAAAATGACAAATACTTGTGCATATATGTAAATTATGTGAAATTTTAAGACTAAAAATTGTCACAAATTTTCACTTGGCCTAATATATATATATTTTGGTATATTCTTATCATCTATAGGCCACCTGATTATGATATTAAGGAAAATCCATGTGAAGGTTGGTTTAGTCAATTTAGGAGAGTCTTCAATGTTATACAAAGATTCATCGACTATGATCACCCTTAGATTAAGAGAAATTATAGTTAAAGTTCTAAAACAACATTATTAAACAATTATGGAACATAAGTCCCATTCAAACATGGGTGCTATTTTAGGAAAATTTTATGATAACTACTTTCATCCTAAAATGAAAAGTTTATGAGAAGAGGGAGCAAACTACTAAAAAAAACATTGTTTATTTATTATGGATAAAGATCTATTTGAAACACATCAAAAGATGCGGTTGTAGAATAAAAAATGTGGCTTTAACTGAAAGTGTCCCCTAACATTAGAGAATGACATTCATTATTGTAATTGCCTTACTATACTTGACAAAAAGGAATAACTAAATATAATCTCAAGATCATAAGGCTAAGGTTCTACTTTATTTTCTACATGTATATTATATCGTTGTTAATAATTGTTAAAAATTTGTCCTCACAAATGACTAAAAAAATTAAAATTAAAGAAGGTGTAAAAGGCGAGGAAATTTTCTTATGGTGTAAAGCAAATAAATGGTAGCCTTAAATATCAAATTTAAGGCTTATCGGGAAGAAAAATTCCAAAAGAGACAACTTAGATAAAAGTTAGAGTATAAGAAAAAAAAAACTTGTTGATTTAAAATTTGATGAAGTATGACATATGAAAAAATGAAATCATGGTCAAATTTCAAAATGGGATGTGAATTAATGAAAACAAATTCTTAGATAGAAATTTCAATAAAAAATGCAAGAGAGTGAAACCTTGCTAAGTCAAAAACTAATAATGATAGACTAAGCAAAAGTTAGTTCCTTTTTTAAAAAATCTTGCTAGGTTGAGAACTAGTTAATAAAGGCCTCAGTATATCAAAGAACCAGAAAAATATGATGGGATATCTTTGATGCAAATGAAGACATACACTTTATGTGACAGAAGAACAGATTTTGAAAAAAATAAATATAAATTCTAATTGAAAGGTCTTAATAATATTCTTATACATCGAGGTATGTCATCATTTGTCATTATCTAGTTTTAAGGTCAATTTGAAAGCAAGAAGTCTTCTCCAAAGATTGATTTAACTAAAGACTCAAATAGCATCATACCTTGTCAACATAAACTATTTTCATTTTTTCCCTTCTTTGAGATTTCATATTAAGGCATTTGTTCCAATTATGAATCTTGAAATTCAATTTTAAAGCTCTTCCTTATTTCAAAAATTTCGATTATCAATTTTATTTTCAATATTTTAAATGATGTAAATTATTGGGATTGTTTTTTATAAAACAATTTATTAAAGTAATTATGACAAATTTAATGGTTTTATATAATTTTTGGATGATAGACTTGTTTTACACATGTAAAATTTTGAAGAAGGTAAGTTTTACTAAATGAAAGGTTGGGAGAACTTAATCGATTTTAAAAGCTCAAAGATACTTTTATAAAGCAATAAAATGTGTAAAGAAACAACTTTTATTGTCATCAATGATGGATGTAAATGAAATCTTTTGTAAACTCATAATCATTATATTAATCTTAATTTGATTTCTTTAAGTTGAATTGATGGAATGTGTGCTAGGAACAATAATGGAAGCTCCATAAATTCTCTAAAAATTACTAGCTTTTCACTAAAAAGGGTAAATTGTGAAAAAAGCAATATCTTACAATTCTCCTTACTCATTATTTTTAATTAATGTGAAGATTTCAAATTGAATTGTTTGAAATTTACATTTTTGGATTATTTTAACGCGTTCCTTCGTATGTTGAGATTAATGTTTTTTAGTAAGTAAAAATCCTTGGTATCTCTAGGCTTCTCTTCTTATTTAAGATTAAATATTTAGATTCCTTTCTAGATCTAATAAACTTATTTCTCGTTCAAACCCTATATACCTCTTAAGTTTGTAAATAAAATACCTAGACATCCCTCTAGACTTCTTTTCTTAATTTTTATTTAAATCATAGCCATCTGATAGTGCGTTTACGAGCATACGTAAAATTTAAATACAAATACCCAAAGGATCATAATTTAACAATACCAGCACTGTAAAGACAAGGGCAACTATTGTTAAATAGTAAAGCTAATGTAAGTCCAAAATTAGAATCCAAGGGGACTACTATTATAAGTGAATTCCTATTTAAATTATCTAGTCTAACAATTTGCAAAGAGATTGATTGGCTTGATAATGAGTATTCAATCAACAATTGATGTTAAATTGCTTAACAAACTCACAAAGGATAACAATTAATGATGAGATTAGGATCAAAGTAATTAATCCCTCTTGGATGTGTACGTATTCATTATTTCTCTTGATTTAACTTAATTTATAAATTCATTAGACCATAGATTCCCTAATGTAAACCATAATCTCTCTTAAGTTATGCGATCCTAATCAAGTCAATAAACTAAGTGAAAGTTCTCTCTATCTCAGGCTATTAATTGAATGCATTACTTCGCTTTATGGAACCTATTATTTTGGCTAAACTCAAACTTCACACGGACATCTTATGTAAGCCTATATCTAAGACTCCATGTAAGATGTATTTTTTTATGGAATGATCTAAAGTATGCAATGATCTCTCAGTCATGATGTAAGATGTATTTTTTATGGAATGATCTAAAATATACAATGATCTCTTAATCAAACATGAACAAATCAAAGAATTGAAACTGACGTTTACATTCACATAAAATTTAATAAATAATGTCATTAAAATCCATAAATATTCATAATATAAAATATATAAATTCAAAGTTAAATCAAGAATAAAAAATAATACTACATCTTCAAGTTTATAAAAACCCAAATCCTAATGAAAAGTTCAGTTCCCAATCATTGTTTGAATCACAAAAACATTTAATAAAGGGAAAAGGAAAGGAAAGCCCAGGATGAATTAATCTTGCTCCTTGAGTCCTTAATGATGGTCATTAAGGGTTAATTGACTGTATTTTCAATTGATTTTTCTTTTATTTTGACCTCTAATTTAGTGATTAAATGTTTAATTATTTTTTGATAATTTTAAATTTGTAAATGAATGTGATTAATTGAGGATTTATGGAAAAAGAAAGCAAAAATGTCACAATCTAAACCCTCAGTGTGGGTTTAGAGTAACCTATGTTGAGGTCTCTAATACCTTATGTTAAAGGATGCAACATGAGGTCATCAACAACTATTTACTACCTATGAACAGTGCCATTATGCTTCAAAATCTAACCACATTGTCGGCGCCATACAAGAGAATTTCCACTAAATCTCCATAATTACAATTGAAGCATGGTGGGAATTGAATGCCTAATTTGGTGAGGACAAAGTAGGTTGTCTTTAAGCCTCTAAATAGTGGAAAACCATAGAGGACACGCCATAAAGAGATTAACATAAATTGAAAGATTCTCTTATAAGTTTTCCTTGGTTTTCATAGTTTTCTTAGGAGTTCTTGATTTTAAACACATGAATTAGTGAGTTTAAGTTGTTTTCTAAGTTGGTGAATGTTGAAGCTTATTGTTCAGGCATATATCTGGGTTTGGAGACCATCTTTGGTTTTTGGGGTGGGGCAGGGAAGTTTAATTTAGATTACTTTATGATTAGCCTTGTTTTAAGATTAATCAAAGTATTGTTCTTAACCTTACATATCTTTATGCTCTTTGATTTTTGCAAGGTTTTATTGGAGATTTTAAGTTTCACTAGAGCTAAGATCACATTTTAAAACCTATAAACCATTCAAGAGCTTCACGTGGATGTTTTCTTAACTCAAACCTCATTATTTATCTTTGTATTTGTGGATTAACCAAAGTATGTTGTAAAAGATGGATTTTTTTGCTTTCTCTGGTTAATATGTGTGATTGATTTATGTTATAACTAAGGAATGGTTAGTAAATGAATTGATTAAGCTTTTGTGCATGTTTTAATAACTGTTTTCATTTATTCAAGGGATTAGTTCTTTGTTTTAAGTTAGCAATTTAAGAAAAGAGTAATATATAATCTAGGATCCATAGGCTATTGGATTAATCAATAAACAACATAATCTAATATTAACATAACCAAATCTTGATTAATTGTGAGATTTTTAATTATAAGATTAAAGATCATGGTGTTAAACTTCTTTATTTGTAAGTCTATTGCCTAAAATTGATGAATAACCAAACTTCAATTTAGGATTAATAGAGAAAAGACATAGTCTTAACTATGGCATTGTCTTGAAATTGTGATGATGCTCTAAATTAATTTTCATAAATACTATTTTCTCAATTAAAAAATTGAACACCTAATCCTTAGCTAATTTTTCTAATTTAGTAAAATTTGAAAGAAACTTAATGTCATTTACATTGTTTGAAATTAGGTTAAGTTAGTTTAGTGTTTTTTTTTTGGTTTAATTTAATTTAATCAAATCAATCTTTCTAGATATTTGTAAGTGAATTGATTTAGTACTTGTTGTTATATCCTCGTGTGATCGACATCAAAACTCCTTAGTCCATTGTATTACTTGTATGATAGGTGCATTTACATGTATATTCGTTTTAAATCCCTTTGTGAAATTGTGCTAAAAAGTTAACTTACCTAAATCAACAATGAGTTTTGGGTGTCGTTACTAGGAATCTAAACTAGAATACTATACATAAATTAGTGTCAATTACTTTAGGACTTCTTTATATTTTTGTAATTTTTTAAATTTTCGTGCATTATTTTTTTAATTTTAAGTCTTGAGTGTTTTTGTTGCTTCTTTCTTGAGTAGTTTCATTGTTTAGTTAGTATTTTATTTTTGTTTAGTCCTTTTATTAGTTTTGCATGCATACATATGGGCTAAAGCCCTGAAAAACTTGAATTTTATTTGGAGCTTGAGCATACACTTCGTAAGAAAAATAAAGAATCTCGAGCTAGTACATCTGATCCATTAAAATTAATTGAACTAGTAGAAATGGACCCCCAAGGGCATGTAGTCATCTGACCTCAGGAAGCATATAGGGAACTGACTATGATGGACTTAGCTTTAGGAAACTGAGGTAGACCTATGGCTAGCATTGTCCAACACAAGGTTAATGCCAACAATTTTGAAATACCTCATAATATCATTTCCATGATTAAGTCTTCACAATTTGGTGGATCATCTTTAGAGCATCCTAATGAGTACTTGTAAAATATGTTAAACATTTGTGATATTTTCAGAAGTAATAGGGTTTTGGAGGATGTAGATAAGCTTAAACTTTTCCTTGTTTCTTTTCGAGATAAAGCCAAAGCCTGGTTATCCAATCTTCAGCCCAGTTTCATTACTACATGGGATGATTTGATGATGCTTTTCTTATCCAAATTCTTTACACCTACTAAGGTAGCCAAGATGAAAACTAAGATTAGATTATGTGTCTAATATGAGAATAAAAGTCTATATAAGAACTGGGAGCAGTTTCGAGAGATACTTACCAAGTTTCCTAGCCATGGTTTCAATATATGGTAGTAAGTGGAAATTTTCTACATTGGACTTACACCTTGTACTCATTGTAATATCGATGTTGCAGTTAGAGGTAGTTTGATGAAAAAGACTTCGGGCAAAGAATATGGTTTTATTGAAGAAATGACTACAAATAGCTTCTAATACCATTTAGAGCATTACCCTAAGAAATCACATGAAGCTCATACAATCAATGATACAGTAGCTTTAGTAGTCTAGATGTAAGTCCTAAATAAGAAGCTAGTTAGCTTAGTAAATGAAGTTAGTAGCAATACCTTTAGATCAATTAAGTGTGAAAGTTATGAAAGTACCTCCCATTCATCTTTAGATTGTTAAGAAGGAATTCATTTTACTCAAGAACCTGAACAAGCCCAATTTTCTAAAAATTTTAATATGTAAAGAGGGAACTATTTATCAAACACTTACAATCCTAGTTAGAGGAACCATCTAATCTTTTTTTAGAATAATAATTAGAATTACCAATAACCACTCATAGCCAACCGTTAAAGAGCCCCTCCATCTAGCTTTAGAGCTAAATAACATGTATAAGAGAAGCCCAATTTTGAGGAGACCATGCTTAAATACATCCAATCCAATAAACCTAGAATGTAAAACCATGAGGCTTCTATCAAGAACCTTGAGACTCAAGTAGAACAGCTAGCACAACTCTCGTAGGAGTAGCTACCTGGTAAGTTACCTCTCACTACTAACTAAAGTCAACCCTTGAGAGCATGTAAAAGCTATTCCCTGAAGGAGTGGTAGAGAGGTTGAGAGTGAAACAAAAAGAAAGAAGAGAAAGAAAAGCAAGTGGTGGAGAGTGAAGATAGAGTGGAAGTTGAAAAGAGTAAGAAGAAGCAAGAGAAAGAAGTTGAGGGTAAGAGTTCTGAGAAGCCTCCTAGGTTTTTACAGATCTTGATGTCTAACCCTATAAACCTAGGATCCCTTACCCTCAAAGATTGAAAAACACTAGCCTTGATAAGTAATTTGTGAAATTATTAAATATGTTCAAGAAATTACACATTAATATCCCATTTGCCGAGGCAATTTCCCAAATTCCCTCTTACACCAAGTTTTTAAAAGAGATTTTGTCTAAGAAAAGGAGATTGGAAGAGTACAAGAATGTTAAGCTTAATAAGGATTGTTTTATGATTTACTAAACAAGTTACATCTAAAACTTAAGGGCCTTAATAGTTTCACCAATCCTTGCATTATAGGTAGCTTAAAGATAGATATGGTTTTGATGGATCTTAGAGCAAGTATTAACTTAATGCTCATGTTTATTTTTAGAAAACTAGGATTAGAAGAGCCAAATCCTACCACAATCTTACTATAATTTACTAATTGATCTATGACACATCTAAGGGGAATCAATGAAAATGTGCTTATCAAAGTCGATAAATTCATTTTTCCTATTGATTTCTTAGTTTTGGATATAGAGAATGATAATGTAGTGCCCATCATCTTGGAACGACCATTCATAGCTATAATAAGGGCACTGATTGATGTCCATGGATGGAAGCTCATCCTTGGGCTTCAATATGAAGAAAATGAGTTTGATGTGTTCAAAGCAATGAAGTATCCCTCCACATTGATTCATGAAGCTTCATTAGAGTTAGCCCCATTTTGAGTGATACATCTATTTTTCATTGTTCTGATCCACTACAAAAGGAATTGATTCATTCATGTTCTCTAAAGTTAGAGGAAAAGGAAGATAAGGTAGTGGTACTAGAGTTAGAAGCTGGGAAGGAGACTTCTAGTTAGATTCAATTTAAGAGGTATGAGCCCTTAGATAAACTTGTTAGGCCCTTCCTAAAGTCATTTGTTAAGGAGCCACCAATTTTTTACCTTAAGCCTCTTTCCTCGCATCTTAAATATGCCTTTTTTCTATCTCCATCGTAATTACAAATAATTTCAATGTCATTAATTGATATGATGGAAGAGAGATTGTTAAGAGTACTTAGAGAGCATCAGTATGGTATAGGTTGGACTCTAGCTAACATAAAAGGGTTGAGTCCTTCTATTTGCATCCACAAGAATTTCAAGTAAGAAGGAAGTAACCTTTAGTCCAAGCACAAAGTAGGTTAAATCTAAATATGAAGGAAGTGGTAAAGAATTAAGTAGTTAAACTCTTGGATGTTGGTATAATCTTTCCTATCTCTGATTCTACATGGGTTAGTCTGGTTTAGGCGATACCTAAGAAAAAAGGAACTACTATAATGAAGAATCAACAAAATGATTTGATTGCCACGAGAAAGTCACTAGATGGCATATGTGCATCGATTATAAAAAAATGACGCTACATGCAAGGATCAGTTTCCTGTACCATTTATTGACTAGGTTATTGAAAGATTAGTCAGGCCTATCTTTCATTGTACCTTAGATGGGTATGGTAGATATGTTCAAATTCTTGTAGCACCTAAGGACAAAGAAAAGAATACATTTACCTATCCTTATGACACCTTTTCATATAAAAACATACCTTTTGAGGGTTGCATGGTGGAAATTTTTGCACACATGATTGAGACTTGTATCGAGCTTTTTATAAATGATTTTTATTTTGTTTTTGGCACATCATTTGATGCATAGTTAGAAAAATTATAGAAATAATTGAGGAGATGTGAAGAGACCATTTTGGTTTTGAGTAGGGAAAAATGTCATTTTATGGTGCAATAGTGTATCATATTAGGTCATAAGATCAATGAATCAATAAAGGTTGAAGTAATTTCTCAACTTCCACCACCTAATTCAGTTAAAGTGATTCTAAGTGTTTTAGGACAGTATAGGTTTTACAAGAGGTTTATCAAAGATTTTTCCAAGATTATCAAGCCCTTAACTAATTTATTGAACAAGGGCAAAATCTTTAATTTGGATGATAATTGTATGCATTTATTTAAGCTTGTAAAGGAAAAACTCACAAGTGCACTTATTTTAGTTTCACTTGATTGGTCTCTTCCATTTGAGTTTATGTGCAATGAGAATGATTTTGCAATTGGTGCTATTCTTAAGCAACGGAGAGGCATGATCTTTCATCCACTATATTATGTAAGCCAAAACTGGACTGATGCCCAGAAAAATTATACAACCATTGAGATGGAGATGTTAACTATGGTGTTTGAATTTGACAGGTTTTGATCTTAATTGGTGCTCTCTAAGGTTATCGTCTATACGATTCATTTAGCTTTAAAGTACTTGATAAACAAGTTAGACATAAATCTATGATCGATTTGATGGCTTCTCCTTTTACAAGAATTTGACATTGAAATCAAGGATAAGAAAGGGGGAAAAATTTTTGGTAGACGATTTATTACGTATGAGTGAAGAAGTGATAGAGAAGGGAGAAGACCAAGATAGTGGGGAGTTCTTTCCTAAAGAACAATTACTATCCTTGCTTACCTTGCCATGATATGTGGATATTATGAATTACTTAGTTAGTAATGTTCTTCCCCCTAATTTTTCATACTAATAGAAGAAGAAGTTCCTTTTGGACATCAATCGATATCTTTTGTATGACCTATATTTGTACAAAATATGTGTTGATGGCATTATTTGACAATGTGTAACTAAAGAGGAAGTGCCCTCTATTTTAAGTCATTGTCATTCTTGAGAGACTAGAGGAAACTTTGGGCATACTAATATGGCAAATAAGGTGTTAGAGTGTGGTTTATATTATCTCATATTATTTACAAATGCATTTAAATTTGTTAAGTCTTGTGAAAATTGCTAGAGGGCTAGAAACATTTCTAGGAGACAAGAGATGCTACTGAATAATATCATGAGAAATTTTTTTATCCATGGGTTATTAACTTTAACGGACCTTTCATTATGTCATACTTTAACCAATACTTTTTGGTGATTGTGGATTATGTAGGCAAATGAGTTAAAGTAATTGCTCTACCTACCAATGATTTAAGGGGTGTAGTTCAATTCTTAAAGAAGAATATTTTTACATGATTTGGGACACCTAAATTTATCATAAGTTATGGGAGATCACAATTTTACAATACAAAATTTAATGCCCTCTTGACTAGGTATTGTCTTACCCATAAGGTTACTATACCTTATCATCATCAAAATAATGGTCAAGTGGAGACATTCAATCAAGATATTAAGTGAAAATACCATTAACTCATCGAGGAAGGATTGGTCAGTAAAGCTGGATGATGCTTTGTGGGCTTATTGCCCTTCTCACAAGACTACCACTGGTATGTTTCCTTTTAGATTGGTTTACAGAAATTCTTGTCACTTACATGGGGAATTAGAGTACAGAGCATATTAAGCCATCAATTTTCTAAATTTCATCTTGAAGAAAGTGGGAGAAGAAAGATTATTATAGTTGAACCAATTGGATGAGATTCTTCTCGATGTTTGTAATAATTGTAGATTGTATAAAGAGCGAGTCAAGAGATGGTATGATAAGCATATAATTCATCTTGAGATTTAGGTTGGTAACACGATCTTGGTCTATAATTCATGATTTAAGCTATTTCCTAGCAAGTTGAGATCTCTATGGATATGCCTTTATGAGGTGACCAATGTTTATCTATTTGGAACGATTAAAGTAACCAATGGTTACTTATGTTTAAAGGTGAATCGATAAAGGGTAAAGCTATATGTGCCTACTACAGTTGATGAGTCTACTGAGACTCTTTAACTTTTCGATCCTCGCTAAACTAGGAATGTTCCTCTTTTGCTAGTTAGTTGTGAGTGCGTTGCTTTTATTTTGTGTGATAGGACCGTAGCTTAGGGTTTTAAAACCCTTTAGTGTGTTTTATTTAGGTTTGGTACGCCTTTTATAATGTTTCCTTTAATTTTAGAGTGATTTCTTTGGTTTTTAAGTGTTTAAAATTCCAATTCCTAAATAGTTTGATGAAAGATCCTCTTAAGTTTGTTAGCCCTTGATTTAGGAAACATTTATTGACGTTTTTAGGGTTAAATTCACTTTGAATTTAGTTAAATACACCTTAACGGTAATTTGATGACCCAACATTGAAGGACTGGTTAACACGTGTTGAGCTTCAGACAACAGACCCTCAACAGCAGGTATCAACGACAGTTGAATACCACCACTAATGTATTGTTAAACTGCCATTTATTTTTGTATAAGGCCTTAAAATGACACAATTTTGGAATTAAACCCTAAAAAACTTTCCTATTCATCTTCTTCCTCCACACAAAAACGTTGGCCACATCCATTGTTTTCCATTTTTGTCCATAAATCGTCAACTTTTATTTTCCTTACCTATTTCACCTTATAAACCCATTTCCACCTTCGAAATCCTTTTTTACAAACATTTGATCCATCTTTTTTACATCTCTATCACCCCTACACATTCCTTTTCCATTTTCTCCGTTTTCTTCATTATTTGAGCCTAAATTGGCACCACTACACTCCACTCATCCCAATCTTTCTTTTGGTACCACTTTTTCAACCTAACATTCTTTTCACTTACAAAGGAATTTTTTCATGAATAGGGAATATTTTGGTTATGTTGTTCATATTATATAGAGTAATCGAATCCATTTTCGAGCATATTCTAGCCACTTTTCTACACTATTTTTGGGCAGATGGCACTTCGATCATACATCGTACATTCTTTCTATAAGAGATGGACAAGTAATCCCTATCGCTTAACTACTCGAGAAAATTTGGACTAGTATACTGTACATTGATTCAATGCTCTTATTATAGACAAATTTATTCATCCAGTCCTTGAGTTTGAGTTTGATGTCTCTATTGCCTTTAAAGCATTTGGCTAAGAGCTGATCCTTACAATTTCCATGCGTTATTATCCGAACTTGGTTCGCAAGTTTTACGTGAATATTGAAGTAAAGGACAAGGTTGACACCATTGAGATTCGGAGCATTTTATGAGATACTCCTATTCACATTACTCATGTTTTCATTTATGACTTTTAGCAGTACTAAATCAGGGTGATTTCTATGATAAGTTTAGGGATACGTTTCACAGATATTCATTCATATTCAATCTCAAATTTCTATAGTCATAGCTCGAGATGCCTTAGGCCTCATCAGGAAAAACCCCAAAACTAAACCACATCACGTTTAGGGGTTCAAAAGCATATTATTATGGCGCTGCTATATGCTAATGTGTCACTTAAGGCTAGTGAGTTGAGTAAGGTTAGGTTTGAAGATGTATAAATTTTACATAACATGTTGCATGGATTAGGCCCCATTCAAGGTCAATGTTATTTAGATTTATCATTACCGCCATACAAGAGGTTGTTAGAACATAGAGACATAATAGAACTTCAGCTTCCCATATTTATTGACTAGGATATTTCAAGCAGCAAGAGTTCCTTTTGATGATGAGGCACTAGATAAGACCATAACAAATCTCATACTCCACACTAAAGTTGGGGAAATATGTTTGAGTTCAAGGTGAGTAGTGTAACCTCCTTACTAGATGTTTACAAGAGAGTGAGTTACCTGATGATCTATTATTCCACATGTCTCCTCTTAACCTCGAGAAGGTTATGAGTAAATCATCTTCTAAGGTGACATCGAGTGTTCATCCTTTGCCTCTAACTTCACCTACTTTCCTGCCTCCTTTTAATCCACATCAGGATGACATTCAGAATATTTTATTGAGGTTGGAGAGTTTTTTCTTTTTTGACCTCTTGGAGTTTTATTCTGGCATGGATGCCATTTATGATCGAATGGATTGCCTAAAGTTATAGATGGAGCAGCTGGAGGATCATTAAAGATAACATGACCATAGCTCCAATTTCTAGTTTTTTTATTGTTCATTTTGTTCTAGGATGTTTGCTTTTATTGTTTACATTTCATTGTTTCCTTTTCACTATGTCTAGTTATTTTTAGTTTTGTTTTGTTATTTTAAATTGCGATTTAGTTCTTTTTAGTTGTATTTCCATTATTTTAGTTGTACTTTCGCTCCTTAGATGTACTTTGATCATATATTATAGTAAAGAATTTCTTTGATTTATATTATGTCTCTTATGCCTTCATATTTTTATTTGTTTTCAGTTATTGAAAATTTTTCCCCATACACTTCAGTGGATCCATACTATTGTTTTCAATTGATTTATAAGTTGCTAAATGTTGGAGCTTCCAATCAGACATATATATGAGTTTTTAGATCATCTTTGGGTTTTTTTTAACTCATATTACTTTATATTTGGCTCTTGTTTTAAGATTAATCAAAGTATCATGATCAATCTTACATATCTTTATGCTTTTTTATTTTTATGAGGTTGGATTGGAAATTTGGATTTTTACTAAAGTTGAGATCACATTTCAGAACCTGTAAACCATTATAGAGCTTCTCTTGGGTGTTTTCTTAACATAAAAATAGTTAGTTATCATTGTATTTGAGGATTAACTAAAATATGTTGCATAAGATGGATGATTTTTTTTTCTTTTGATAATATGCAAGGGTAATTTGTTTTATAGCAAAGGAATGGTTAGTAAATGTTTAATTGAGCTCTTATGCATTTTTCAAGGACTAGTTTTTGTTTATTAAAGGGTTGAATACTCTGTTTTTAAGCTGACTACTTAAGAAACGAGTAGAAGATAATCTAAGATTCAAGAAATCTACATAGGTTATTGGATTAATCAATAAATGACATAATTTAATCTTAGCATAACCAAACCTTGATTAATTATGAGATTAGAGATATTGGTGTTAAGCTTCGTAATCTTCAAGCTTATTGCCTAAAATTGATGAATAATCAAACTTCAATTTAGGATTAATATAGAAAAGACATAGTCTTAACCATAACTTTGTCTCGAAATTGTGAAGATACTCTACATAAATTATCATAAATCCTATTTGTTCAATTAAATCACTGAAAACCTAATCCTTAGCTAATTTTTCTGATTTAGTAATTTTAGATAGCAACTTATTGCCATTTATGTTCTTTGAAATTAGGTTAAGTTAGTTTGGTGCTTTTTACATTTATTTTAATCAAATCAATCTTTTTAAATAATTTTAAACAAATTGACCTAGTGCTTATAGTTCTATCCTCTTAGTATTGAAATCTGGACTCCTTAGTCCATTATATTACTTGTATGATAGGTGCAATTGCCTATAAGTTGGTTTTAAATCCATTTGTGAAATTGTACTAAAAACTTAACTCACTTAACAAACAATATTTTTCAATGTCAATTTCTAGTCTTGATCTTTCATTTTGTGTGTTTGGAACCTTCTTCTTCAAATTTGAGTAAAAGTCTTTTTGAGATTGCTTAAGACTTTAAAAACTTTTCTTGGTGGCTCCAACATGTGTTAAGAGGTAAGACAGAGGCTTTAAATAACCGTAAGAGGATGAATTTAAGTGGGTGAAATTGGATCCACAGCTTAGACTCACTGCCACGAGTTCAAGCTATGATTATCATAGGTTGTGGGTCTAACATGTGGTTTCTTGGCTAGATCGTGAGTCTTGACAAGTTTTACCTCTCTTTGCTTTTTCTACTGTAAACGCCCTCCGTACTCATCTAATGGTCATAACTTTTGATATGGAGGTTTCTCACATCATTTTCTTGCGTCCTAAATCAACTCCATAACAATGTGAACTCCATACTTGCATATAATGTATCACTAAATTCACATACATAAAAGTTGTTGCTTGTTTGAACTTCTATTATTCTTCTATTGATGCATTCTTCATTACTTGTCATATGACCTTTAAATTTGGTGTGAAACTTTTTAACATGATGCTCTAAGTCTTAAGATTGATTCCATACCTCTTCTAGCTCTAAAAGTGCATTGAAATGCTCACTAAGTCCTATAAAACATAAATAATCATCTAAAGCAACTTAGGCGATATCTTATTCAAGAATAAACCGAATATATACCTAAATTAGATTTAATTAACCCTAAAACCTAATATAATCATTGTGAAAACATGCCTAAAATGTATTAATAAGGGGTTATCACTATCCTCTCTATGTTAGTATTTCAATATCTCTAGGTCCTTTATTATAATTTTCAATCTAAACCCTTAGTACCTCTTTATGCTAGTAGTTAAATATCTTAAAAATTCTCTAAGTCTCATACCCAAATATTCAATTGCGTTAATGAATGTATAGAAACATTAGTGGAAGTTCTAGAAGGAATGAAGAGAATCTCCATCCTCCCTTTCCAATGATAGCTTTTCACTTACTTATTCTCGTCTCCTATTTGTTTCACAATCCCTTCCTCGATCTTTTCTATTGTTCTTCACTTTCATCTAGTTTCTTTAACAATTCTCTTCCATTCCATTTTTTTATTAGCTTAGCCTTCTCTTTCTTATGTTTTTAATTTTCTTCCTTCTCATTTAGGTAAGTCTGATCACTTGTTTATTGTCACCCCATCTGAGTTTTTTTAACTAATTAGTTAACTAGAATCTCTACTAGAATTATGGTTCTTTATAAACCCTATACCTCTAGCTAGATTTTTCATCTCCCCTCTCTAATCTTCTTGTCTAAGGTCTTTTCCTTGTTTGATAACAAAAGTATATAAAAAAAAAACTAGAAGCCTACTTTCCCTCCATTCTATTTTAATATTGGTTTTCAAATTATAATGTAGATTCTTATTACACTCTCTATAACCACTTCTTAACTAACTATCAACCCTCTTCCCTTCAAACACCATCTAAATTCACCTAGAAAACCCTACTACTTGATGAACCTTGAAAAAACTTTACATCAACTAAGGTAGATATATATTTTCAACCACTCCTCTCTTCAGCCATAGATCTTACCCCCTTTTAAATGCCAATGTAAACCCTTCCATAATCCTTATGTCCAACGAAACTACACCTACCTATTATCATGCGTTGGGAGACTCAAACCCAGTTGAGAAACTAGAATATTTTCCCCTACACTTATAAATGGAATGAATATTGTCTCAAATTGAAATTTTGAAGTAAGAAGTAACCAAACGATGTGATTTAATTTTTGGTTTCTTTGTAGACAAATGACCAGCATTTTAAATAATGAAAAATGGGCATAACTTAATAGGAACAAGTTTGTTTTGAAAGATGAAATCCTAAATGACCTATATTTATTTCCATTGAGACTCACCTCCAAAAATTCAGGGCATAGGATATTAGAAGAGGTACCATGGCATATTTTGAATAGGCTATTTTTTTAAATAATAATGAAAACATAGGATCTTGAACAATTTAGGACTTAAAAATACTTATATGGATCAATTTTCACAATTTTACTCTAGAATATTAGTCCATATTCAGCCTAAGAGCTAGTTATATAAGCAAAATCTTGTTTATGAATGAGCATATAACATCATTGAAGAGAATTTGGTGTGCATGAATTTTGTGGAAACTAAACTACATTAAGAGCTTCTTGATTCTATGCCTTTAATGAAATTAGGTGAGAATACGAATCTAGTAGGGGATGAGACACAAAAGAGTTGAGGAAGAAAATTAGGATCTTTAGTAGGGGAGACTACTGGGAGTTAATATGTAAAAAAAATCAACGGTATGAAAGATAGGCAAGCTTACATACTCTAAATGGGAGGATGATCACAAATCAAGATAAAATCATTCATGATATAGAAGCTATAATAGCGACAGTAACTATTCCGTTATAAAAAAAGGCATAGGATGGACAATATGTTACAACCACAGCTATGAATGACTCCTCTAATTCTAAGGACATAACCAGCTCCTCATAACCCACTTGTTCAATATTAAAATGCTTAAAAGTAGTCAAGATGAAGTCTTGAGTGAATTTAACACATTGGCTCCTCATAACTCACTTTTTGCAGTGGATTTAAAACATGCATTACTGACTTAGGAGTTATGAAGTTAAGATACAAGGGTAATTTTTACACATGTTTGCAAGTAATTTAAAAAATGCATTACTAACTTAGGAATTATGAAGTTAAGATACAAGGGTAATTTTTACACATGAAATAATAAGCAAAGTGGTTAGAAAAAGCTACTTCTAATGCCATATGGCTATTAACAATCCTTAGAAGTAAGGCAATATTCAATCATACTATTATGTCTTATAACTCCTCAATATAAGATTTAGATACCTGCATTTTGTAGAGGCTCCATTTAGATTACACAACTATTTGATGAACTTGGAAAGTTACACTGAAGATCTAGAGATAAGACTATCAATAAAGGTGCAGGGTTACAAGCAATACTTACATTTCAAAAAATTGAAGAGGAGCTAAAATCATTCTACCTAACTTACTTTAATAGAAAAAAAGGAAACATAAGACTGGAAAAGGGGCACATAATTATTATATAAGAAGAGTTGTAAAAGGATCCAAGCATCCCTGCTAAGCTTATGTAGGAAATAAATGTTCTAAGGACCTATACTAGTGCTCTAGAAGCCCATTTCACCCTTATTAAACAAAAGCATAAAGCATTTTGATTGGAATTTGAAGATAACAACTCTAATTGTTTTTATATATCCATCTTAATATGAAGAAAAATTAACAAAATTATTGAATTACTAGACTCCAAGGGTAATAAGTTAAGGAAACCTTATGACTTAAATAGTGAAGCTTACTCCTATATCAAGGATCTTCTAGGTAATCATGTTAGATGTTAATCTATATTAGATATGTTGAAGCCTCTTATTCCAATCAAAATTTTTGAACAAGCAATAAACCTAGCATAAATTCAACATTTGGAGGAATGATTGCGGCTATAAATCAAGAAAAAGCACTTGGACTTGGTTGATTTAATGGGTACTTCTTTTAAGAATCGTTGGCTGGTATAGGAGCCTATCATGTAAGCTATATAAGAATTTATCAGTAGTGATAGGTTATTTAAGGAATTTAACAAAACTTTCCTCTATCTAATCCCTAAAGTACAAATTCTGTCATCCTTAAAAGACTATAGGCCTATATCTTACTTCAATTTAATTTATAAAATCACAACTAGTATCCTTATGGTTAGACTGAAATCGGTGCTTCAACTAATCATCAAGGCATCACAAGGTGCCTTTATTATAGCAGGAGTATTGGAGATAAAATCAACAATGTACAAAAGTTGTTCAAGAACTATTAAAGGAAGAAGGTTCACAAAAATAGTGCATTGAAGATTGATTTTCATAAAGCATTTGATTTAATGGATTAGAGATTCCTCATTCATGCTTTGAAAGGTTTTTCCTTCAATTAAAAAAAAAAAGAAAAACTAGATTCATCAAGGTATGTTGATAGAGTTGACTTATATGATATTTGTATATGTATTTCAATATGAATTCAACTTTATTTTATTTCCTAAATACTTATTTTGTGTTTATATTATGTTTTGATGTAGATTTAATTAGTAAATACAAATTTATATAGAAAAGAAGAAGATTAGAAGTGATTGGAAGCATTAAAGAGGATTCTTGCAATTGAATTAAGAGAAAGATTTTGTCTTGCATTTTAAGGACTCCAAAATGTAAGACACTTTAAGAGAAAACGATGGAGGATTGCCTTGGGAATTAAAGGAAACAACTTAGGTCTTGGCTTGAAGGGAGACAAACGGTTAGCTTTCATCCAACACGTCTCACTCTCTTTTAAGCTCAAAAAAACAAAGTTTGATTGGCTAGCTCATGCAAGGAATGCGCATGTGTTTTAATTAACAAAAGACCTAGAGACAAGAGGAGGGACGGGGTTTAACACAAGGTTGGCGGCTGCATAAGTAAGGATAAAAAAAGAAAAACACAAAAGTGAGACAAAAGGGACAATTTTGGAGGTCGGACTCTCTCCTCTTTTAGCATGGTAGGTTGTTTTTGTCCTCTTCCCCACTTGGTTTAGAATAGGTTGATGGCTAGAAATCATTTGGTGAAGAACAAAAGACTTGAAGACCTTAACCAATTAGTGAAGCTGAATGCATGGTGAGAAGCTTTCATCCAAGTCAACAATGACGGCTTTGTCTCCTTAAACTCCCTTTTGCTTTTGTGTTGCTTTTTTTTTCTTTTGTTTTCAATTTGTTGTTTTAGATTTTGCATTTAACCATAGATGAGCATGTTTCTTACATTGTAATTGTTTTCCATTGATGTTGATCGAATTTTGGATGATTTAGACTTGGGTTTGCTTTCTTTGTTCAAGGCCGAATGCATTGTTTTGTTTAGGGTCGAATCCTTTTTTTTTTTTTTTAACCTTTTGATTATTCTATCATCCAATTTTGAACATTGATTTTATTTTAAAAGTGAATGATAATTTTAGATTTATTTTTGATTAAGTATTAAGTTGTTTAAGGTTTTATTTCTTAGAGTTTCAATTATCGATAGAACATTTGGTTCACCTAAGTTTAGTAGTTAGTTTCTATGCAAGTTCTTAAGTTTTAATTCATTTAAATTTCAATTTTTGTTTAATTTTTAAATCTGAAATTTAGAGTGCTAAATTAAATATTAGATAATTAAGTTCTAGATAATTGCCTATAAATTGAAGTAACTTAACTTTTCATTAGATAAAGTGTTGAATTTGATTTCTTAGATTAGTTATTAATTTTCCAGCTTTTATCTTACTTGTTTAACGTTTAGATTTTAATATTTTTCAGATTTGTTTTTTGTTAAAATTCAGTTTGGGTGAAGTATTATTCCATGAAATTTTGTTTATTCTTAGCGTCCTTAGCTCATTGATTCCTGGTAACTTAAAATTTGTGGCTGTTTTTAGGTTTTAATTCAAGTAATTTTAGTTATTTTTCAAGTAATAGGTGCTAGAATTTATGGTTAGAATATTAATTTGAGTTTTGTTGAATTAGGTCTTAGGTAATTAATTAATATCTTAGTTAACTTAAGTTTGTATTAATTTAAGTGTTCAATTATGTTTTTTATTAATTATTTTAAATTTTCCAACTTTTCATTTATTTACTCAAGTATGATTTATGTTCATTTAATCATTGTTTTAAGTAGTTTGAACTTGTGTGGCTAGTTCTCTTAGGGGTTTGGAGATATTAGAAGGATGAAAGGATGAAACTTGTGAGAATAGAGTTGAAGTTTCTTAATTTGGTGCTTATTTGTCAAGGGTGGTTTGGGAGTTAGGTTACATGTCATGAATTAGGCGTTATCTTTTGGCTTGATCACCCTTTAGGTAATTTCCTAATCCAAAAGCTAAGGTTGAGCGTGTGACACGAAATAGTCCATAGTAATTCCCAAAAATAGCAATAGAATCGTTGAATTTGTTAGGATACTTAATAAACTAACTTAGGGTTCCGTACCTTAAGGTTACAATGTTGCGTTGGTTTGGTGACTTAAAATTTAACGGACATTGAAAATAATTTTTACTTTGAAACCAACGTACTTTTTAGGCAAGTGCACATATCGCAAAAGTAATAAAGCAGAGTAAAATTTAAGCTCCGAGTATCGATCCCACAGGGAATTGCATACTTAACTACTAGGTTGATTGGATTACAATTATTTAGGAAAATCTAATTAAATTGAATTAAAATTAGAAAAAAGGGCTAAAAAGGTGACAACTTGGCTTAAACACTTTGAAAATGATTTTTAAAAATTCTGAAAAATTACCAAATGTTAAAGGAGCTATGGATTTGATGTTTGATGATTTAATTAAGTTGAAAAACAGATTTTATGTCTGATTAAAGTCCTTTACGAAATCAAAACAAAGCTATGGTTAAGACTTTGCTTTTTCTCCATTTAATCTTGTT
>JAOXYD010219103.1:0-19231 GCA_028565735.1 Pinacopodium congolense
TTTTTAACCATTAAATATTATAACAACTTGAATTATTTAAATACCATAATTTATTATGTACTATGTAAATAATTCAATTATAGAAATATAGCCACAAATGACAAGTTCGTGCCTTTGCACATAAATAACTACAACAAGATATTTTAATAAAAACATATTTGACTTCTAAATCTAATAAATTATTCTTGCTATAACTTGTAATTAGTATGGAAAATATGCTAGAATTTTCTAACTATAAAGTTGGAAAATCATTAATTAGATTAAGAGAATTAAGGTTTGATTCAAAATGAAGAAAAATAAGGAAGTTGAATAAAGGATTTAATTAAATGGGTTAAAGTCCAGTGAGAAAAATGACACCTTTTCAATGTAAAAAAGGTATTTGTTTATTGAACTTGTGATAGGGGATCTAATAATTGTTATTCATAAGTGAAGTGTTAGATCTCCTAATCTTACTACATGTAAGTCTTAGAAGTTCATTTTAGTCTGGTTGATCAATAGTTGGAAGTTTTTTTTGTTCTGATTCAAGAGCTTCAATCTTTTAGAAAGGAACAGAAAGGATGCAGTGCAAAAAAAAAAAATTTTTAGGGTAGATCTTAAACCAATGCAATGCAAAAAATTGCTTAAGAAAGAAAAAAGAGGCAAAATATTGCTGGCAAAAGAAAAGTCATAAAATTAATGAGTAAGAGAGGCATTAACATGCAGTGAAGGAATGAGAAGCTTCCTTACATTTAACAGTAGCTCATCTCCTTTTTCTTGGTCTTCTATAACTTAAGCAACAGAAAATGAAGAATAAAATAGGTATAATTTTGCTCGCATTTCCTTTAAAATCTTGTCCTTTTGGTTCCAAATGTGTATTAACATATCCATCTTTGTATTTAACACAAATTGGACACAAATTGAGCATTTTTATCTTGAAAATAGGATTGAAATTACATGGAAATGCATAAGAAAACATAAGGTAATTCAATCCTATCAATCTCCCAACTACCCTTTAACCCTTTTTTTCTAGAATCCTAATAATGGGTTCAACAGGTGTCGTTTAAGTCACTGTTAAGGGCCATTTAAGCCTTAAAAACATTTTCTTACTTAAAAACAAAAGGCAAACTTGATTTTTCATCTTTAAATCATCTTAAAACCTAGAGAGGATGTATTTAAAGAATGAGAGTAGCTATTTTCTTCACTTTTGGCTCCCTACTTGGACAACCCTTATTTTTGTGTGTTTTCATTAGGTTTTTATGTTGTTTACATTCTCTTTTCTTCTTGGTTTATATTTTGTTAATAGATTAGTTGTTTAAGTGCTGAGTACTCTTTGTTTATATGATTTTATTATTGTATTTCCTATTTTTGTTTATTTTTATTATTTATTTCATTTAGGATTTGTTAAATATTTGTTAAATCTTTAGATTTTGTTAGTTTAATGTTATATCTTTAAATTTCAACCTTATCTTTATTGCTTTCTTTATGATTTCTGCATTTTTAGGTTGTATTCTTATTAATTTTGATATGTTAGCTTAGTTTTATTTGGGTGTATTTGATGGATTATAATTGTGAGATTTGAATGGATTTTGAATAAGTTTTGTGTTTTATGCTATGATTAAGTTGAAACTCTAGTTAAATGTAAAGAATTAGGGATTATATTACAGTATTGACTATCCTATTTGTGATTTCTATTTTGAAGCTAGGTTTGAGCTTTTGATTTATAATGGTCATTAGTGATTACTACAAATAGTGATAGGCTAATTGATTTTGTAAGTAAAACTTAATCAACTTAGCTTAGAGTTTCACTTCTTTAGGTTACATGATTCGAGCTTGTGAGATTATAATTTTAGTTAGTTGTTCCCTAGTTCTTAATGTTGTTACACCACTAAATATAGAGAGTTTGTTCTAGGTTATTGCATAATTAGAAGTATTTTTAGAACTTGTTGGATTTATCTAAAATTGGAGGAAGTTAGGAAGCAAGAGCTTAATTATATTTATATGCAAACATCTTAGACATAACATAATCCTTATGTTTTTTTATGATCGATTGTAATTTATGAATCCTAAAAATATCTTCTGCCTAACTTTTTGTCTTTGTTTTTTTTGTTTCTTATTATTTTGTTTCTTATTTTATTTGCTTTAGTCTTGTTAGTTATCTTCTCGTTCATTTTAATTTCTTTACACCAGGGGTTTTATTTTATTTTTATTTTCTTTTACACAACATTAGAAATAGAAAAAGGTACTATAAGTTCTTTGTGGGATCAACTTTGACTTGTCTTATTACATAGTTAGTTAGTAGCTTGCAAAAGGTTCACCAATTATATTGGTAATAATTAAGATTTAAGTTTAAAAAGTTTTAAATCAAGTTGTAAAAGCCATAATTGAATTATTTTTCATGCATTTGACTTGAACAAAGGGAGAACACATGGTGTTGCCATCTCAGATAGTTATATATTGTTATATGTTACATGATTAATCACTTTTTGATATTTCTAAAAAAAATTTCATTGATAATTTATTTCATCATTATTATGCGACAATGTGAATATATATATGGGGTTTGCATCACACAATAGTGAGTTATCATATGTTTATGTTCATAAAAGCGAAATGTAAGAATAACATAAAGGTGTATCCTTTTTGTTTCCCAAGGGGTTGAATGCCATGGATGAAGTCACCATGGTGGCCCTTCAAATTAGTACAAGAACCATGCTTACTTGTATGATGGGAGATGCTTCTAATTTTATATTTGACTATTTTGTCCATAGGTGTTAGCCTCAAATTAAAATTTAAGACGTGTATTAAGGCATTAGATAGAGAAATTTCATTATTTGTGTTATCTTTATACCTACAAGTGGTAGAATCACGAGAGTTAGTGATATGTCCTCTATCAGCCTTTATATAAAGGTCTTATCTATACGTGTTATGTATTCTACCTATAAATGTGTCATGATATATTAGATGGGATGCTTAGTATAGATATTGTTTGTAACTTTTAGTATCATTGATGTCCTACATTTTTTCAGGTGACATAATTTATTATCTAATTTGCAATAATCTTTTCAATGAGTAATAACAGTGTCATAATTAAAATCTTAATTGGTTTTAACTTTAAGAAATGGAAATATGATGTAGAGTTGGCTTAAAAAATGGTAGATATCAATATTGCAATGACTAAGGAAAAGCCATTTATTCCTACATCATCAAGCATGGAGGCTAATAAAGTGACCTATATTTCTAAGAAATTTCCAAATACAAACATTGTTAGGAAATTTCTCAATAATGTAACTTAAAGGTATAGAATTTCTTCCAATGTAGAAATTGGTATTTTTTTTAAATAGTTTTGTTCTATGAGATATGTAGGGGTAAGGGAAGTTAAAGAATACAATATTAGGATGGTGCACCTACAGAGCAAGCTTAAAGCCTAAGATATTTTCATTCTTAATGAATGCATTGTGCACCAAGTTTTTAATACTTTTTCCATAAAGTTTGATTTCTTTTCACCACCTATAACTCTTGGGATAAGGATTCTAACATAAATTTCCTAATTATTCATTGTGTTCTTAAGGAAGATAAGGTAAAGAACACAACTCATATAGCTTTGGTTATCCCTAGGCTAAAAACTAAAGCCAAAGCCATAAAGGTCATAGGTAAGTCTCTTCATTACACTTTACCTAAAGAATTTAGTCAAACTAGTGATAGGAGGACATTTTGTAATTTTATAAAGAGATGAAATGCTTCTTCTATAAGAAGAAGGGCCATAAGAAGCATGATTGCATAAAGAATAAAGTTTGAAAAAATAGAAAACAAAAATAGTCACATCACTCTTTTGCTTATGTTATTAATGAATTTGATGTTGTTATAGTTACGTCTAATTCTTGGTGACTAGATAATGGAGGTTTTACTCATATTGCTTCCATAATGCAAAGGATCATATTAAGAATTAAATGAAATAAAGATAAGTTAAAACTGATTGTGTCCAAAAATTAATAAGTAGATATATAATTTGCAAAATTTGTATGTTTAGATCTAGACATTAGATTTAAATTTATTTTGTAGGACATGATTTATATACCATCATTTAGATGAAATTTGATCTATTATATTTCAATTGGATAACTTTAATGTAAAGTTATATTTTGATATCGACGACCTTTTTTTCATATGATTATTATAAAATGTTTCTGTTGAACGTTGGTTAGGTGATTATGAAATTTGGAATGATTTTAATGATTTTACTTTGAAAACTAACATCAGTAAAGCAAGTGTACCTATTGAACAAGTAATAAAGTGAAGTATTTTAAACCTCAAATGTCGATCCCATAGGAAAAAACATTAATTACTAGATTAATTAGATCACAACTATCTAGGAAAATCCAAATAATTTGATTAAAAACTTGAAACAATGATAAACTACTCTAACTCGGTTTAAACACTTGAAAATGATTTTTTAATTACTTTAAAAAATTTGTAAAAATTATCAAATGTGAAAATTGGCTAATGATTAGGTGATTAATGATTTAATTGAGTTTTTAACAATTTTAAAGGTTGATTTAGAGTTTCTTCACAAAATCAAAACAAAGTTATAGTTAAAACTTTGGTTTTTCTCCATTAATCTTAATTTAAAGTTTGGTTATTCTTTAAATAAAGTTAATATGCTTTAATTTCAAGAAATTGATTTCTGGATTTACAATTTTAGATCTCTAACTCGCATAAAAAGGAAAAGTTTTTTTTAAATAAAAAAAAACATTGCAAAGAATTAATAAAGTTTACAAGACAACCCAAAAGGAAGCAACCAACTAATAGGAGGGACTACAAGGAATACCTCATAAACCATAATACAAAGAAAAAAAAAGCAGCTTAATAGAGAATTGCAAGCAAAATAACAAGGACGTAATGAGGGGGGACCATTTGGATGATAACACCAAGCAAGCAAGGCCCCTAAAGAAACAGGAGGTCTGTATTACAACCGAATGTGCCATTTGGAACAAAGCATATCACTGCAGGATTCATGGAGCCTATGAGTTAGAATCTACATCCAAATGGTGGTGATAACTGCAGTAGTGATCTATTTAACTGGAATATGGACAACCTGAAAAATTCTTGCATCCCGCTGCTTCCAAAGAGCATGAATGATAGTAGCAAGGGCAATCTTGCAAATGGAAAGATCAGGTTTTGAAAGGGTCGTTGGTCTCGAAAGCTAAGTCATAATATCTTATAGGTGAGTGGTTGAGGAGGTGATGCAGCACAACTGCTGAACTATCATCCACAAAGCCATTGAATAGTGACACTTCCTAAATAGGTGAGAGTGAGATTATAATGCAACCGAACATAGGGAGCAATCAAGGGTGATGGACATGAATTTAGTGAGCCTGTCTGTAGTACTTAACTTGTTATGTACTGCAAGCCATAAAGTTACCGAAGCTTTAGAAATTTTTTTTAAAACCACACTATGTTGTGCCATTTGATCGTGGGACGAGGGATACGTAAAAAATTCATGTAAGAAAGATTAGTAAAGCATCCAGAATTGTAAGTAGTCTAGATGTATTTATCCTTACAGTCTTCATGAAGACTGACTTGAAGAAGCTGATTCTTTATTACTGAAGAAGGGAGCCATTGAATGACATTTAAATAGTCTTGGAGAGCCCATCTAATAGAAGCATAAGGTGGAATGGCATTGGAGATGGAATCCAAGTGAGAGTTCTGGATCAGAGGCGTTGAAGTAATCTAATGGTCATGCCAAAAAGAGGGGTCCTGGCTAGAGCCTACTTGAGCCCAAAGGAGGGAGTGAATGTGACATATAAATTGCAGAAGATGTTGCAAAGTCTAAAAGGTATCATACCTCAATAAGAGAAAATCATTCATTGATTAATTTGTGTTGTTTATTAAGTTTTCTAACAAATTTCTCAAAATTAGATTATCTTTAACTCTAATCTTACGTGGCCAGCTTAAAATTAGAATTTTCAAATCCTAATAAATATTAATTAGACCCTTTTATATGCCTTTAAGCTTTCTTAAATCATAAATATAAAAATCTTTAGCATAAAAAACAATTTAACCACACATATTATTTAAATCATCCAAAATATATAACTTAAGCAATATACTTTGACAAATTTGAATAAATGAGCTTTAATAACGAGTTTAAGAAGTTACAAAACACCAAAAAAAAAAACTTCTAGATGCTTCAATGTGATCTAAACTTCAACATAGCTCCAATCATGAACAAACTTGCATGAAAATTAAAGACCATGAAAGGATGTATGCTTAAGCACACTATTCTTGATCAATCATAAAACATGAGCATATAATAAGTATTTTGAGTTAGAAATCTAACTCCCTAAGTTGATCTTCAAACTCAGAATGAGATGTTAACAGCAAGCTCAAATGTTTAGCAAATCAGAAAACAACTTCAAAATCAAAACAAAGGTGCTTGAAGCCTAAGAACTAAAAGAACAAACTAAGAGAGAAGGAAGAGTAAGTCTCTCTAAACTTAGATATGATTTTCTATGGTTGAATGCATGTCTTCTTCTTTTTTCTTCGTTTGGTAGCTTATCAACACCCCTACTTGGTCCTTCCAGACATCAACATTAATGGAGAATATACCCATGTAACACCCCAAAATATACCCTAAAAGTATTATAAGCATCAGCTGGTTGACCTATGTATGGATGATCTTATGTGTATGTGTGGATGGTTAGGGGGTGTGACAACCCAAGTCTCAATTTAGGAGATTTAATGGTAATATGTTTGTCTGACCTTCAATACAGTGGGTTGACTTGAGGCAATACAACACCTTGAGCCTGCTGTATTGGTCCTAAATCACTGCACCTATACAGAGATCTCCAGGAGCAGTACAGGGGTCTCTCTAAATCCATGTATTGGTCTTGCAAAGTGACATTTTACTTTTATTTCTTACTCCAATCTTTGTAATTCACCAAATAATATCTATTTCCTGTAAATTAAACATTATAAAACATGAATTGGACATTTAAACACTAAATTAGGGGTTATAATTCAATAAATAATTAGTAAAAAAACTCAATCAATTTAACCCTTAACAGTTTCCTACACTTAAGCATTTGCTTGTCCTTAAGCAAATTAGTTTATCATCAATTTCATAATAGGATATAAATATAGGAAAATCAATCCAAAATTAATAGCACTATTATTGAAAATATTTTCTTCATCCTTAAAAAATAATGACACATGGAAATATTATAAAATTAATTAATCATATTAAATCTCAAATGTGATTAAATCATTTCATAAGTTTTCAATCTTCAACTTAAATCATAAAAATCAATTCCACATATAAAAGGCAATACACTGAGTTTAATGCATCTTCTTTCCGACACTTTCACATCCTTTCGTTAATTTAAAGACATAATTTAAATTAATATGTGAGCTCTTAACCTTGGTTGAGTAGTCACTCAATCTTATAACACTAAAATGAACATTTTTTTGTGTGAAAAACCTCTAGTTCATCAATTGAGTCACCTAACATCAACTAGCTATTAGCACCACGTAATAACTTCAACCTTATAATTTTATATATAGTTAGAAGTTAGTAGAGTGAAAATTTCTCACTTATTTATTTTGGAAAGATTTTTATGTTTATGTTTTTTTTTCTCTTTTTTAGGTTAATTTTAGTTCATTTTCATTTTTCTTCGAATGATAAAAGTGTCTTCAAAGAAGTTACAGAATTATGCAGTACATTGCATTTTATAATTATAATATCCTTATGATTATTAGGTATCCATTATCCAAATTATAAAATGAGTTAAAAACATTTGTCCTTAATATGTCAAATCAATCATATAAAATTTCCAATTGGCTAAATAATTAAATTCAAGAGAAAACAAAGGCAATAATAAGTATCAAAATCGCAAAAAGTTTCCACAATATATAGACTATGATGAAATTGATGATAAATTAAAATACTTTTAGACTCATAACACGAAAGTGTATAATGACAAATCCATATACTAAAGTGTAATCCCTAAAATATGTGATAAATTTTTTCCTCCATACTTAAATGAAACATTGTTCTTAATGTTTATAAATGAAAAGAAATATATAAAGTAGGGGAGTAGGGAAAGAAATACAACTATTTTGTAGACGCGTGATGATCCGTCAGTTTAAATTGTAGAAATTAAAAGCATAAAAAGATCAAACACATAAAATAACAAAATATGCTCCAATCATATAATATGGTATTAAAGTACATCAAGGAGTCAAAATATATAAAAATGTGGTAATTAGATCCTGAAACAAAGTAGAAAAAATAACCTGTATTATAAAACAAAAACTTATACTATGAAATAGAAAGGAAAACACATTGAAAAGAAAACGAGTAAAGCAAATTTCCTAAAACAAACTATGTGATCAACTAGAACAATTAAGAATTAGAGCTATCATCATCACGAGCTCTTTGATGCTCCTTGAGGGGTGATAAGTGAGAATCCATGTAATCTATACAAAGTACACGCAAATAAAAAAATATCTGAAGAAAGCTAAGACTCCATCCTCAATCGGATAGTCATAAAATCTGGCTGTGGGATGTCCATAGGTGGTGGAGGTGCTACTACGGGTGAAGATTGATGAGATGGATGCACGTTTAGTGTAGCCTTAAATGAAGCCTCTCTTATCTCCTCCTTAGGTGCTGCTAGAGCATTAAGAGTAAGTGGTACCTCAGGCAGCTCACCCTTCGCTAAGCCACGCCATACGCCTTGTACTCGAGCAAACTTCCATGGCTTCAGTGTATCAACGTTGATTTGAGTATAATGACCCTTATCCACTGACACCTCAGAATCAACATAAACTCCTGCTGCTTCAGTGATCCTAATTAATAGACTTAGAAAGTAGAAGGTCTTGCTCGGTTTATGCATCTTCACCATCTCTCTCATGGAAGTGATGATAAATCCAGCCAATGGAAACCCTAATAATAGCTCATAACCTATAAAGCATCTTATAAAGAATATAGGCATCATTGAGCCTGACTTTACTTAAAGCACTCGCCTTGAGGACCACATTAGAACTCAAAATAGGAATCATAATGCACTCCCCTACTCCAAAAGGTGTAATAGAATAAGCACCATCGTTTACCTTAACTAATCTTTTAGCAGCAATAGGATTAGCAACTAAAAAGTTAAATCCAAAGTAACAGAATCTCTTTGAAATGAGTATCGTGCCCTAATATAAACATCCCTTCATTCGCCAAATTAAAAAATCTAGCAAGAAAAACATGAGTTAAGTGAATAGGGGTAACTTTAACGAAACTATGGATTTCTATTGTATCCACCTCATCTTTTTCTTTAATGTTTGCAAAGAATTTACAAACCAAATTCGAATAAATAGACCCTATAAAACCAATAACTGACTCTCAGGCCAGCACATGAAAAGTATTTGAAACATGATTGCGGTTGGTCACATACAAAATTAACTCAAATTAATTAATCTTTCAATGAACAATTCAACAAGTAAGTCGAGACCAACTCTTCGGCAAGCATATCGATCGAATCAATTAATAAAGTGGAGTATATTTAAGATTTCGAGTATCAATCCCATGAGGAAGTTGATATAAGTACTAGGTCAATCAGATTATAATTATCTAGAGAATACTAAATTAATTGATTAAAAAGATGAAAAATACTAAACTATCCTACTATGCTTCAAACTTGTAATTTTAAATTATAAAATGATTTATAAATTACTATAAATTATTAAATTATGGAACTCAACTAAGGATAAAGTGATTAATGAATTAATTGAGCTTTAAACAATTTTAAAAGGTTAGATTAGAGTTCCTTCACGAATTCAAGACAAAGTTATGTTTAAGACTTAAGCCTTTTCTTCACTAAACTTAGTTTAAAGTTTGGTTATGCTTTAAATCTAGTCAATGGGCTTTAATTTCTAGAAGTTAAGTTTTGAAATTTTAATCTCAGATATCTAACTCTCACAAATAATCTAGGTTTGGTCATTCAAGGATTAATTCATATTGCTTATTGATTTTTCCAACAACCTAAGTAGATTTCTCGGATTCTAGATTGTTTTTCACTTTAATCTAAGTGATCAGTCCAAAATAAGAACTTTAAGACCTTTGATAAACAAAATCAGGCCTTAATACATGTATTTAAGCTCTCCTAAAACATTAAACACCAATCCTAAGTTGGAAAATGGATTTAGCCACATATGATCATCAAATTATAGAAAACATGCATCTTAAGCCACATACTTTGATAGATAAAAAAATATGAGCTAAAATAATTAGTTTAAAAGTTACAAAAATATCCAAGAAAGACTTTTGGATGTGTCTTGGACTTCCAACTTGATTCTAGACTCCAACAAATCTCTATTTCATTAAGATCTTACAAAAAAAGTCAAAGGGCATTCATAGATATAAGTATAAGCATAAGAACTTTGATTAATAAAAAAACTAGAGAAAATACAGCAATAATATGAGTTTATAAACCCCTAGGATGGTTTAGAAACAAAGATATATGTCTTAGCAACGTTCTCCAACAAACAGCAACTCAAAACTCACAATATAACTCGAATTACAAGTTTTTGAAACTAAGGAACTTAAAAAAAACTAAGAGAGGAGGAAGAGGAATTCTCTCTCTTTACATTTCAGATCTGAATTCTTATGTTTGAATCATGTTTTTGTTGTTATTTTTCTATTTTTACAGCTCCTACAGCCTCCCATTTGCATTTGCAAACAAAAAGAGCACTTTTAACCTGCAATTTTGGAGATTTGAGGCTGAAATGTTCGACTAGTCACATTCTAGGTATTGTTCATCGTAGGACCATGTTCATCCATCATCGACACCCTAGGAGGATGAACAGGGTGCTGTTGTACATTAACTTTCAGTTTGAATTTTGATAAAAAAACTTCCATATTTTTACTCCAATCTCTATCTTTAATCTCCAGCTTGTAGAGTAAACATAATAACGCATAAATAGAACATTTAAGCACTAAAATAGGGTTAAATTAACACCAAATAACATTTAAAAAATACTATAAATTTATCCCTTAACAATTCCCCACACTTAAGCAAACCAATCCTTCAACATTCTAAAACTAGTATATAATTATAGGAAAATTAATTCAAATAAACAACATCATTATTGAAAATATTTTTTTCAGTAAAAAAAAAAAAGACTCATCGAAATGTTATATAATCAATTAATCATATCAATTCACAAATGCATTTAAATTACTTTATTCTTTTTCAACCCTCAACTTAAATAACAAAAATCAATTCTACATATAAAAGACAAATAAAATGAGTGTAATGCATCAACTTTCAAACACTTTTACATTCTTTATTTAATAATTTATTTAGCTAACTAATTAATTAAATATGTGAGCAACTTGGTTGAGAAGTAATTCAATCTTTTGAAACGAAAGTAAACATTTTTTGTGAATAACCTCCGGTTACTCAATTGAATTACATTGAATTAACTAGCAATAAGCATCACTCATAACTTTAACCTCTCTCTCTCTCTCTCTCACACACACACACATTGTTTTTTTCTTTTTCTTTACATATATATGTGTATAAGGTTAGAAATTGGCAGAGTGAATTCTACTCACTTATTTATTTAATTAAGTTATTTATTTATTCTAATGATAAAAGTATTTTAAAAGAAATCACAAAATTACTCAATAAGTTGCATTTTATATGTGGATTATCATTCTATTTATCAGGTATCCATTATCTAAATTATGAAATGAGTTAAATGCACTTAGTCATTAATAATAAAAATTAATCATATAACATTTAAAATTGTCAAAATAATTAAAGCAAAAAAAATATAGACAATAATAAGCATCAAGGATATGTGAACATGAAAGCTCTTTGTTGATGTGAATTGCAGTTATCTGAAAATCAAGGATAAAATATCAAAGCACCAAGAACAGAAGAAAACACAAAAAAATAAAAACAATAACATCAAAACATACTAAAAGAAAACACACCAAAAGCATGCAAAAGGCATACTATTTTATTGAAAGCATATGAAATCCTACTTGTATGGTTGAGTTGCCTCCCAATAAGCGCTTCTTTATGGTCGTTTAGCTGGACCTTAGTGTTATGGAATTTTCAACCTAAGCTTAGGTCCAATACCTAACTTCTCATTCTCATCCATAGTATAATGACAAACCAATTTTAGAAGGGTTCCTATACCAATCAGAAAGGTCATGAGTTCATAAGTCTTACCCTTGTTAAAGCATTTTGGAAAAAATTCTAGGTATCTAACTTTTGCTCGCGAATCAAAAGTTGAAATACCTATGAAATCTATGCTCTCAAAGGCTAATGTGGACTCTTTATCTATCTTATGTTCAACAACTCGGAAATGATGGTCACAGTTAATAGTGCCAAAATTGGGTTACCTACAGTTAATGGAGACTCACCACTCTCACTTACTAGCTCAATTGACCTTACATGATCAATTTCCCTAATTGATTCTAAAATTTTCTCTATGATTCTTTGATCATGCACAGACTGAGATGGATTTTCTAAATGTAAAATGAATGCAGTCTTATTAAGTCAAGAATAATCAGGATGATCCATCCAACTAGAGGTACACTCATTTATACACTCAGAATACCGTTGACTAGGAAAATGTGAAGGTTGCTTAAAACAAAAAGAATTAAGCCAAGAGTAATCAGGGCATTCCTCATATTCAGGGGTATAGGGTTCAAAATTACCAAATTTATTTTCCCAACTATCGCCCTAATTAACAGGCTCATGCCATTGGTTATCAAGCCAATGATAATTTTTCCTTCACATATTCTTGATAACTCAATTAAGTTACCAAAAGATGCCCTAACTCATAAACAAAGATGACAATAAAAACAAAATAAAGTAGGAAATTGAAAAACAAAACATAAAATAGACACAAAACACAATAAAGAAAACAACACAAACAGCAAAACAAACTCTAGAGTAATTCACTCCGATATATCCCTAATATTACAATTCACTTTCCTAGAAACAACGCTAAAAACTTGATTGTGGTTGGTCACATACAAAATTAGCTTAAATTAATCTATCTTTCAATGCACAATTAAACAATTAATTTGAAACTAACTCTTCGGCAAGCGTACCGGTCAAATCAAGTAATAAAGTGGAATATATTTAAGACTTTGAGTATCGATCCCACGAAGAATGTTTAGATGATGTAAATACTAGGAAAATTGAATTATAATTATTTAGAGAATACTAAATTAATTGATTAAAAAGATGAAAAATACTAAACTATTATTGATTAAAAAGATGAAAAATACTAAACTATCTTACTATGCTTTAAACGTTGCAATTTTGAATTATAAAATGATTTATACATTTTTGTAAATTATTAAATTATGGAATTCAGCTAAGGATAAGGTGATTAATGGATTAATTGAGCCTTAAACAATTTTAAAAGGCTGGATTAAGTTCGTTCATGAATTTAAGAAAAAGATATGGTTAAGACTTATGCCTTTTCTCTATTAAACTTAGTTTAAAGTTTGGTTATGCATTAAATCTAACCAATGGGATTTAATTTCAAGAAGTTGAGTTCTGGAATTTTAATCTCAGATCTCTAACTTTTACAAATAATCTAGGTTTGGTCATGTAAGGATTAATTCGTGTTGCTTATTGATTTTTCCGACAACCTAAGTAGATTTCTCAGATCCTAGATTGTTTTTCACTCTAATATTAGGTGATCAATCTAAAATAAGAACTTTAAGACCTTCGATAAACAAAATCAGACCTTAATACATGTCTTTAAGCTCTCCTAAAACATTAAAACACCAATCCTAAGCTGAAAAATCGATTTAGCCACACATGATGATCAAAGTATAGAAAACATGCGTCTTAAGCCACATACTTTGATATATCCAAAAATATGAGCTAAAATAATTAGTTTAGAAGTTACAAAAATATCCAAGAAAGACTTATGGTTGTGTCTTGGACTTCTAACTTGATTCTAAACTCTGAAAAATCTCTATTTCATCAAGATCTTATAGAAACATAAAAGGGCATTCATAGATATAAGCATTAGCTTAAGAACATTGATTAATCAAAAAAGAAGAAGAGAAAATACATTAATAATCTAAGTTTAGAAACCCCTTAGGATGGTTTAGAAACAAATATATACATGTTAGCAACGTTCTCCAACAAACAACAACTTTAAACTCACAATATAACTCGAATTATAAGTATTTGAAGCTAAGGAACTCTAAGAAAAACTAAGAGAGGAGGAAGAGCAATTCTGTCTCTCTACATGTCAGTTATGAATTCTTATGTTTGATTTATGTTTTTGTTATTGTTTTTCTATTTTTAAAGCTCCTACGACTTCCCACTTGCATTTGCAGACAAAAAGAGCACTTCTAACCCGCAATTTAGGAGATTTAAGGTTGAAATGTTTGACTAGTCACATTCTAGGTATTGTTCATTACAGGACCATGTTTATCCATCAACTACATCCTAGGAGGATAAATAGCGTGTTGTTATACATTAACTTTCAGTTTGAATTTTGATAAAACTTTCATTTTTTTTACTTAAATCTCCATCTTTAAATTCCATCATGCAAAGTAAACGTAATAACATATAAATGAAACATTTAAGCACTAAATTATGGTTAAATTAACATCAAATAGTATCTAAAAATACTATAAATTTATCCCTTAACAAGACATTAAATTGATCCTCTGGGACTTGATGAATGAAGCGATCATAAATGAATTTGTTATTGCGGTAGGACGAGAGTCAATCTGAATTTTCTCATGAAGTAAATCGAACTGAAACAAAAGTCGGCGTTTTCCTTAATAATTGTTCAAAAGCAGTCTTAAGCGATATTTTTATCAAAAAATTTTCGATAAAGGCACCAAAATAAGTTAAATAAGACAAAAAAATCCAAAAATTTGTTTCAACAAAATTTTGAAGAATATTTAATTCATTTGAAAATTTCTGAAATTTTGATGTTAATGAAATGTAACAAACTTGGTATCAATTAAAAGCTTAAGGAATTTGGAACACAATCAAGAAAAATTTTAAAACATACCTCCTATATTAATAGTGATTTCAAACACTTTTATGGGTTTTAGGGTGATTTATATGAGTTTTTGAGTGATTTGATCATGGATATAGATAGATGATGAAATTTTTGACAAAATGACATAAAGAACACTCAATTTGGTGCAAAACAAGAAAAAACTAGGGATTTGATAAAAAAGGGGTGAGTTTGGCCTAAGGAGAGGGAAAGAGGGGCTGCTGCAATTTTTGAACTAAGCACAAGGTTTTAATGTTGTATTTTTTAAGCAATATGGTGAACTAAATAGCAATACGAGCTTGAGCTTACTATATCAAGCCCACCGTACTAGTCCTACAATTAGGTAATAATGCGGGGTCAACAGGTCAATATGGGGGTCTCCCCAAAACCACGTATTAGTCCTTTTGACTCTTTTTATCTTGATTTTAAACCCTATTTTACACAAAAATCTTCCTAAACCTTGTCCTAATAAAATTCAATGGATTGTTCATCAATTTACCTTAGAATTACACTTAAAAATACTTTAAAATAAAATTAAACACACTAAAAACTAAGGAAATCATACCAAACGTATATACACACACTTAAAAGGGCTTTAAGCATTAAAATTACATCCTACGACATAAAATAAAATAAATACACACACAATTAGCTACCTAAAGCGGATAATTCCTAGTCGATAAGGATTAAAAAGTGAAAGAGTTTCAGCAGAGTCCTCAACGTGACTAGGCAGATACAATTTTGTTCTTTGCCCATTTACTTTGAAAGTTGAGTGACCATTGGTAACTTCAATTATTTCTAATGGAAAAATCTTATTCACTTCATATGATCCTATCCACCTTGATCTCATATTACCTGAAAATAACTTCAATCTTAAATTATAGACAAAAACCTTGTCACTCACCATAAGTTCTCTTTAAATGATATGCTTATCGTACCATCTTTTAACTCTTTCCTTATACAATTTTGAGTTTTCATAAGCATCAAGGCGAAACTCATCCAACTCATTCAATTGTAGAAGCCTTTCTTCTCCAACTTTCTTTAAGTCAAAATTAAGACAATGTTTTAACTTAACAGGTAAATGAAAAGGTTTTCCATATACCAACTTTCAAGGACACATTCCTATGGATGTTTTATATGCAGTTCGATAAGCTCACAGATCATCATTCAACTTCAATAACCAATTATTTGTTGAAGAAATAATAGTATTTTATAAAATTCTCTTAATTTCTTGATTTGAAATCTCAACTTCACCACTAATTTGAGGATGATAAGGTGTAGCAATTTTTTAGGTAACACCATATTTAGTCAAAAGGGAATCAAATTGCTTATTACAAAAATGTGTCCCACCATCACTTATGATTGTTCTAAGTGTCCCAAATCTTGTGAAAATGTTATTTTTCAAAAACCAAACCATACCTTTTGCATCATTAGTTAGAAGTGCTACTGCTTCAACCTATTTACTCATATAATCCACAACTACTAAGACGTATTGGTTAGAGTATGATGAAGGAAAAGATCCCATGAAATCAATACTTCAAAAATAAAAAATTTCATAAACTAAAATGTTTTTTAGTGACATCATACTTCTCCGAGAGATATTTCCGACCTTTTGACATTTATCATAAGATTTAACATAAGGAAATGCATCCTTGAATATTGTAGGCTAATAGAAATCATATTCCAACACCTTATGTACAGTCTTAATAAGCCCAAAGTGTCCTCCAGTCTCTCTTGAATGATAATGACTTAAAAGGGAAGGCATTTTTTCAGCAAGAATATATCTCCTAATTATTTCTTGAACACATATCTTGTAAAGAAAAGGATCTTACCAAAGGTATCTCTTAACTTCAAAAAAGAATTTTTTTTCTTTTATTAGTATGAGAAAATAGGAGGTGTAACATTACCAGCCAAATAATTCACTATATCCATATACCAAGGTAAGGTAAGGATGGCTAGGAAATGCTATTAAAGAAATACCTCCTTGATGTCTTGGTTTTCTTCTTTTTCCATCACTATTTTATCCAAGTGAGATAAATGATCAGCCACAAAATTTTCTCTTCTTTTCTTGTCTATGATTTCAATGTAGAACTCCTGTAAAAGGAGAACATATCGAATCAAATGTGGTTGGGCATCCAGTTTGTTTATCAAGTACTTCTAAGCAGAATGGTCCGTATATACTATAACCTTTGGAAGTACAAAGTAAGATCAAAACTTATCGAAAGCAAACACCACAACTAATATTTCCTTCTCAATGGTGGTATAATTCCTTTGAGTATCATTCATAGTGGGACTTGCATAATAAATAGGATGGAAAATTTTTCCATGCCTTTGCCTAAGTGTTGCATCAAATGCAAAGTCACTTGTATCACACATCAATTCCAACCGAAGAAACTAATGAGGTGATACCAAAATAAGTGTACTAGTGAGCTTCTCCTTCAATAATTGAAAAGAATACATACACTTATTATCAAAGTTAAAAATAACGTCCTTGATCAGTAAGTCAGTAACAGACTTTGATATCTTAGAAAAGTCTTTGATATCTTAGACATGTAGAATTCAGCATGTCTAATAAATCTGCAAATTCCTCTAAAAGAATTAGGTGGTGGAAGATGAGCAATAACATAAACTTTTTCTAGGTTTACTTCTATATCCTTACTAGAGATCTTATAACATAAATCAATGCGCTCATATACCATAAAATGACAAATTTCTCAATTCAAAACTAAGTTGATCTCCTTAAATATTCTCAAAACCTTCTCCAAATTCTCTAAACATGCATCAAATGATGTTTTACATATTTAAAAGTCATCTCTAAACACTGCAATGCAATTTTCTATCACATTCAGAAAAATTTCTATCACAATAAAAACTATACATAACCAATCTCTTAATTACTTGATCTATGAATGGTAAAAGGAAGTGATCCTTTAGTGTGGCGTCATTCATCTTATGATAATCAATACACATACACCAGCTAGTTACTTTCCTTGTGGCAATGAGTTCATCTTAATTATTCTTCATTACAGTAATTCCTCCTTTCTTTGGTACTACTTAAACTAGACTAACCCATGAAGAGTTAAATATTGGAAAGATAGTGTTAACATCTAAGAATTTAACTATTTCATTCTTAACCACTTCCATCATATTTAGATTAAGCTTGCGTTGTGGTTAGACTAAAGATTTACTTCCTTCTTCCATGAATATGCTATGAGTACAAATGAAATGACTTAACCCTTTTATATCAGCTAAGGTCCAACTTATAGCATTTTGATGCTCTCTAAGAACTCTTAACAATTTTTTATCCTATCTATTAACAATGATGAAATAATCACAATGCAACTGTGATGGTGATCTAGAAAAAGCATACTTTAAATGTGAAGGAAGAGGCTTTAGCTCAAGAGTTGGAGGCTCTTTAATTGATGGCCTTAGAAGGGATTGAATTGTCTATCTAAAGGCTTAAAATTTCTAGATTGAATCCAACTAGAGGTGTGCTTTCTAACTTCTAATTCCTCTAACACTTCCTTGACTTCCTCTTCCTCTACTTCCAAATAACTTGAATGAATTAAAGCTTTTTTCAATGCTCCAAACAAAGATACTTGAACATATCATCTTGAATAGAATTAACTCCAATGAAATTACATGAATTCAAGGTGGAGGGATGCTTCATTGCTCGAAAAACATTAAACTCAATCTCTTCATATTAAAATCTGAGAATGAGCTTTCCTTCATATACATTTATCAGTACCCCAGTAGTCTCCATGAATGGTCTTCCTAAGATAATGGCACTATGCTAACTTTCTCCATATCCAGGATAATGAAATCATCAATGAAAGTAAATTTATTAACTTTCACCAAAACATTCTTGATGAACTCATCGCAAGCTATCAAATAATAAATTACTAACTACTCAAACTATTCAGTAATGATGAGCTAGGGTCGAACCACAGATAGCTAAAATGCAAATGTTATTTCAAATGTTGCAATAAATAGAAAATAAAACACCCTAAAAAGATGAAAGTAAGATAACTAAGATGTAATGAACACAAATAAATAGACAAACACACAAAGAAAATTTAGAAAAGATGAATACTAATTGCAAAGAAATGGGTTGGAGATATCTTAAGGATGTTGGGATGATCATTGATCCTAGAATCTAAATGATAGGTACTCTAGTCATGGTGTTAGCCTATAGGCTCAAATAAGCTCT
>JAOXYD010219112.1:0-19231 GCA_028565735.1 Pinacopodium congolense
AATTAAGAATTTAAGCAACAAAATAGGGATGAAATGGCATTGAAACTCATATAGAAATACTATAAAATGCATCCTTATCACATATCTTCCCAATACATCAAAATCATTAGCAATAAAGTTATTTTGTTATTATAAAAACTTAGGTGGAATTTCCCTTGGTTCAACAATTACCCCATTTTTTTATGATAGAAAAATCTTGTGATACTATGAAAGTATAACAAACAAATTATATAATCATTAAATATTACTCTAATATCACTAAAAAAATTTCCCTTTTAAATCACATATTATATACATATAATACATAAAAAATCATTAGGAATCAAAATTCAAAAATTCAAAACTCAAAAATATCAAAATTTAAAAATCATCAATCCCATCAACATCATCATAAAAGAAATCAAAACTCCTACTAAATCTATGTATTATAAGCAAATCATAAATAAATTTTATGCAAATCATTAAAAATTCATTAATGAGACTAAAAAATGACCCAAAATCAAATGATTTTTCCCTCAACAAAAGAAAATTAATATCATATTTCTTCTCTCTCTTTTTGGAATCATCAAAATGATATGTATAAAACATAAATAGGTAAATATTATAAAGAATTGTTATCATTCATGACCAATTCTCTCTTAATAATGCGAAATGTATCCTCATTCATTGGTTTTTTAAAGATTTTTATTAATTGAAGATTTGTATTGGCAAATTTCAATTTAATATCTCATTTTTGCATATGATCTATAATAAAATGATATCAAATCTCTATATGTTTGCCCTAGAATGATGAATGTGATTCTTAATCAAACATATAGCATTAATGTTATTAAACTTAACGGGAATTTTATTTAGTTCTATACCATAATCTTTACGTTATTTTCTAGGCCATAGGATTTGAGTATAAAAAATATTTGATACAACTTATTCGGCTTCCACTGTAGAAAAACAACTAAAATTTGTTTGTTATTAAACTATAAGACTAATGCATTTCTAAAAAATTGACAAGAACTAGATATTCTTTTTCTATTTAATAAACAACCTTCATAATCTGCATTCGAATAACCAATTAAGGGGAAAATTGTATTTTAAGATACTAAAGGCCTAATGTCATTGTATCACATAAATACTTAAAAATGCATTTAACAGCTAATAAATGAGATTTTTTTAGGACATACTTAAAAAGGATTAGTCTTGTAGTCTCTCAATTTACAAAACCTATTCTAAAAATTTTAGCTAGTTGTGAAGCAATCCTATAGGTAATCAATTAATTAATCAAGATCTTTCTCTAATCAGATAATCAACTGATATTTATAGGTCTATTGGGTGGTAACCCCTCATTACATAACCCAATATAGATTGCTCAACTTAATCTCTCAATTTATTGCAAAGTTTAAGCATAACAAATATCATAAACATTCATTCATTAAATTAACAAGATGAGTTTAATAAAATAGTTCAAAAAGCAATTCTTACAATATGGTTCAGCCACTCATAATGATAATCAACATCTCAACTAGTATAATATCTATACAAAAAGATAGTAAAGGAGAAGAAGCAATAAAAACTAGTGTAGATGCCACTCTTCTCTTCACTCCCTTGTGCTGGAATTTCTATAAGTTAAGGTGTTCTTACTTGAAGGTGGATGCTGATCTTGATTTCCACCCTTAGAAAGCCTCCATACCTATTTTTAGCCTCTTAGGGAAAACACCTAATAAATGGAATGACGAACTTTAGGGCTTTAACCTTTACATATGTCAAAACACTCAAAATGTCACATTTCAAGTACTTACCAGGTGCCTTGAGACCACTAGGCCATAATCATGGCATGGTCATGGCATTGTTGTCCCAAGAGGCAAGGCTATCGTAACTTGGATTGATAGCTTTCTGCTCTTCTTAGTCTTTAGGCTATATCTTCTCCTATACACCTTTTATGATTATGAACTTTGATATGTAGGTTCCTCATATGATTTTCTTTCACCCCATAAAAATGGCATAATAATTTGAGTTCTATAGGTGCACCTTGTATTACCAAAATCATTTGTACTAAAACAGGTGTTCGTTTGAGCTTCTCTTATTCTTATTTTGATGCATTCTTAATGACTTATTATATGACTTTACAAATTAGTGTGAAACTTCATAACATGATTATCTAAGTCTTGAAATTCATCCTACACCTCTTCTAGGTCGAAATGTACCTCAAACTATTCATCAAAGTTTTGTATAACATGAATAATCATCCACAATAACTTAAGCAATATGTTATTTAAGAATTGCTCAAATGTGTACCTAAATCACATGGAATTACCTTTCAAGCCTAAGATAATTATTATGAAATTATGCCTAAAAGATGTGTAATTAGGTGATTCAAATACCCCTACAATTAAACTGTTCCTTATCGTTAAGCAACAACTTAAACATCTAATCAAAATAACATCAATCAAGAGTTGAAAATTAATTAAGTAAAAATAAAAATTACTCAATACATTTGATTTAGCATACAAATAATAGTTCCTTTATGATAAAAACTTTGTTATCACATGAAATCACATTGTTAGTAAAGAGGCAACCCTTATGCATAATATCAAGCACCTAAGAGTTTCATATGAATTATCATACAAACTCAATCAAGGATGTTTGAGATAACAAAACATAATACAACTTATAATTGGAGAATTTTTATTTAGAGGTCACCTAGCCTTTTGACGCTAAGTTACATATCTTATGGGGCAAACTCTTGGTTATTCAGCTAGGATACTCTTTTACCTTGGTTGGGAGGTCACTTGGCTTTTTAACACGAAGGTGCAGCTCTTGTGAGGTACACCCCTAGTTATTCAACTAAGTAACCTCACACTAATACTATTAATGCATGTGATACGTGCTTAAATAGAATCATAATAACAATACCATAACACATTACTAGGCAAGTGTACCTATTGTAGTGCAATATATCTAAGATGAGTCTAAGGTCGAATCCAAAGGTATTACTATTACTAGTGAATGTCTACCTAAAGTATCTAACTTAACAAGATTTAAAGAGAATGATTAGTTTAAAAAAGAAAATTTTAGAAAAAAATATAAGTAAATTGCTTGGCCAAACTCATAAAAGATAACACCAATGATGAAGTTAGGATTCATGTGATTAATCCCTCTAGGTTGTGTACATATTCATCATTTGTCTTAATTTAACTTAATTTCTAGATTCATTCGACCGTAGATACCCTAAAGTAAATCATACACTTTCTTAAGTTATACAATCCTATTCAAGTCAATAAATTAGGAAAAATTTCTCTCTATCCCTCTCTTTTGATTGAATTCATTGTCTCATTTTATGGAATCTATTGTTTTGGCTAAACTCATACCCAACTCGAATATCTTATGTAAGTCTATCTCTAGGTCTTAATGCAAGATGTATTATTTATAGAGTGTTTCTAAGCATGAAATGAGTGAATCTTTCTGTTCTAAGCATGAAATGAGTGGATCTTTCAATCAAACACATTCAATGGGCTCTCAATCAAGCATAGATAAATTAAAGCATTAAAATCGACGTTTACGTTCGCATAACATTCTAGTAAATAATGTCATTAAAATCCATAAATAATCCTATCATGAAATCTAGAAGTTCAAGGGTAAATCAAGAAAAAACAATCAAGACTACATTTTAGAGTTCATAAAACCCAAATCTTAATGAAAACAATTAGTTCCTAATCATTGTTTGAATCACAAGGACAATCAATAAAGAGAGAGAGAAAGAAATGCTAATGATGGTTCAATCTTACTCCTTGACTCTTCAATGATGGTTAATGTGAACTCCTTATCTTGAATCTTCAATTTTTGTGTTTGGAATCCTTTTTCTCCTTCAAAATTAAGTAGATATTCTTTAGAGATGGTCCTTGATCTTAAAACCCTTCGTTGGTGGCCCCCTTTGGTGCTTGAAGGCAAGATCCCCTTAGAAAATAACTCCATAAGGGTTATTTTATAACCCTTGTACACATGACCCATGACTTAGACTAATGGCTATGGGTTTTATCTGTGATATCCTCTGCCAGAATATCACAGGAATGGTTCCAAGACGTGGGTCTTGGCCCAGGCCTTGAGTCTCCTAACAACTTCTGCCTTTCTTTGCTTTTTCTTCTCTAACTTCTTCTATACACCTCCACTAGCCAAGAAATTTGATATGTAGGCTCATCACATGATGATATTACACCCCATAAAATTTTATACAAAATTGGAGCTTGGGAAGTGTGCCTAATACATCATCACAATCACATGTACCAAAACTAGTACTTGTTGGAGCTTATCTTGTTCTCCTCTTAATATATCCTACATAGCTTATCATATTGGCTTTAAAATTGGTATGAAACTTTATAATATGATGTTATAAGTCCTCAAATTGATTTCACCCCTCTTATAGTTCCAAAACTACCTTAAATTTCTCCCTAAAGCCTACAAAACATAAAGAACCATCCAAAACATCTTCAGTAGCATCTTTCTAAGCTAAATATGCACCTAAATCATATGCAAATATCCCTCAATCCTAACATAATCCTTACAAAATCATGCCTAAAATATGTATAAATAAGGTGTTATCAATCACTTTTTAACTTCATCTTTTTGTTTGAAGTCAGAGGAGTGTAAAAATTTTGCTCATTTTAATCACATATGTGTTTCTTTTTAATTCTCAATTAACCATTCCAACTTTACATAAAAATAATATAAAAGGACCTTAAAAGCATGGCATTATACATATGTGTCCTTAATGTACATCTTTACTAATTTGAGATACTAATTTCTTAATTACATTATTTCAATCTTCCTTAGATTTAGGTATTGTTTGGTATCCTATAATTTTGGGAGGATGTGTGGTCTGTTTGAAACTATGTGTGGTCCATTTGAAACTATCTCCCATTAGTTTACTTTTTTGGCCATCATGAAGAACTTCATTCTAGTCTCCCAATATAGATAATTATTTCCATTAAAAAAGTTGCTCAAATATTTTTTTGTTTTCCTTTATTAGAAGATGATGATTAAGGGTTTAAATACGCCATAATTGATCTTATATGCATTATTTCGCTAGAAATAAATTTATATGATTCCTAACTCTGATATCACTTATTAGCCCTATATGACACCAAAAAGGGAGGGGTGAATTGTGTAACCTCAATTTTCCTAAGTCTTTTCCTAATTAAAAAAAAATCCCTCTTAGTGTAATGTGGAATATGTAACAATATATTAAATCAATATCATAAAATAACTTAAAATAAAATTATAAAGAGATAGGGAAGAGAAAGGCAAACCAAATTTAGAGTGGCTTAGTACATACTCTCACCTACATCCACTCTACACCCACTTCTTGAAAATTTCATTATAATTATTTTAACTAGTGTAAAGTAACCCTTATATAAGCTCAATCTTTATTCGTTGGTGAACCTAACCATTACAACTTAAATATCAACAAGCTAACCATTACAACTTAAATATCAACAAGCTAACCATTACAACTTAAATATCACTTAATTAATTGATATTTAATTAAAAATGTAACCAAAATGATCTCACTTAATTAACCAAAATGCTTAGAAAAAAGGGCTTCCAATAAATTCCAAATAAATGCAAACAAGCATTTCAAGAACACGTTAAAAAAAAACTCAATTTGACCAAATCAATGCTCTTTTATTCTCTTCTTTTCACATGATTCACTTAGATGCCTTACACTTATTCCATCATATCTATTTTTGGTTGATAAGCATTTAACTAGTTATTTATAGTTATTAGTATACATGAAAAATCATCAAACACATATTTTCACGTTAGAAACTAGTTATTGGTATATAGATATTTTGGCCATTGATCTACCACTTAAGCTCCCTGGTTGACTAGTCACTAGTTGATGAGTCTCTACTTTAACCATCGACTAGTTAATCACTAACCCTCACAGTGGTTGACTAATCTCTTTAGAAATTGGATTTTTTAACACTTTTAAAATTTTTTGAATACATCTAAACTTCCAGAAAAATATCTAAACTATACCTTATCACAAACCTTAACACACATAAGCTTCAAGCTAGTTTCTTAAAAGATTTTAATACATTAATAGTCTTATTTAAAAATAATCCCAAAATAATACCCTTGATAATCTAACCTAGATGCAAAATATTAAGTATGGATGCATATATATGATTTTGAGCCCTACACTTTTAGAAGAATAAAATAAGACTTACAAAAAAAATTACGAAGTATGAGCTATTTGTTGAATTAAAGGAGATTCCAACTAGTAGTTTTGATGATGATAAAGCATATTTGTTCATAATTTTTTTGTTTTGTTGCATTGAAAAGATATGTTATTTCAAAATGTATGAAAACATATGGTGGAGCCCAAGGAGGAGGTAGATTTATAAGGAAATGATAATGGTGAAGCAAGCATTAAAGTGATGATGAAGAATGGAAGATCAAGACTAAGAAGAACAATGTTAAATAGGATTAGATGTATATTTTGGTTATAACTCTTAATTTAGTATTTTCAATACTTGAAGGACTCAACATTTACATAATGGATTGCATTTAGAATTTTGACATAGATTATGAATTTTGGTCAAGAGTTAGAGTTTTAGAGTTTGCATGATCATTTGTATAATAGGATTTGGTATAACATTTCATAATTACAGGGAAATTTGATGGCTTATATTAAAGAAGTTCTCTTAATATGTAAAAATAATTTAGAAAGTTTTTTAAGTTTGGTTGAGTGTCTTTAAGCATGGTTGAGTCAATATTTTATATGGAATTTTTTTAAGGATGTTTAAGAAAGTTTGGGATATTTAAAAAAATAAGAAATTGTTTGGAATGAAAATTTTCCATTAGCTAAGACATATTTTACATTTGAGCTTAATTAAAAGGTCTTGATGTTTGGAAATACTTATGGGATATTTTGAAACTTAGGTAAATTAGTTTTGAAGAAAAATAATGACTTTGAGAAGTTTAAGAAAACCTTGAAAAGGTTTTGAAATTTTGGGAGGGTTTGAAAACTAGAAAAGTTCCCTAACTAAGACATATTTTATGTTTGAGATTAAATAAAACATTATGATGTTTAAAATTACTTTAGGTATGAATTAGATCTTGTTTGAATTGGTTTTAAAGTGAAAAAAATGGTCTTGAAATGTTTAAAAATTCTTTAGAATAGAGTTAGCATTGAAAATTTTGAAAATCTACTTAAAAGTTCATTGGTCAAGACATTTCAAATTTGAGCTTATTAGTTAGTCTTGATTACTAAAAGCCTTGTGGAATACTAAAGGATGTTTTTCTTTTGGAACAAAGGAATTTGTCATATAAATTTTTTGATTGATTGGACATGCTACAAAACTTGGGAATTGCTTTTGTAGAACCATTAATTAACCGATATTGGGAACTAGTCAGCCTATTGAAGTTTTTATGGGCATTAGTCAACTAATGGTCAATTATTAGTTAGCTAGTTTAGTTTTGTAAGGGATATTGGTCTACCAATTAGAATGGCTTAATTGACTAATGACCAATGAATTAATTTGTGACATTTGGCAACCAGTCGAGCTTTTGGATGTATAGTTGCTAGTTTATTTATTGTTTAATGGTCTTTTCAACGCTTCTATTATCTAAGAAACCCCTCCAATGACATTTTCAGCTTGGGAACTCTATAAATAAGTTTCCTAAGGGTTATAAAACAAATTTTGATAAGTTTTGATGATGCCTTGAAAGAATTAAAAGGATATTTTATAAATGAGAAAGAGTTTTGAAGTTATTATGAGTTGTCTTTCATTCATTACATTAATTATGATTTTATGAGCCCTTTTGAGCATTTTTTTTATTAAGAAAAAGGTTTAGGTTATGTAGGGTTAAGTTGAGATTGAGAGTTTGAGTTTGGTGCTTTATTTTTTTGTTAAGATCATTATTAAAAGAGCTACTTAAGAGTTTGTGTTTTATGGTTGATTTTTTTGTTAAGATCCTTGGTGAAAGAATTGCTTTTCACCCTTTTTAAAAGTAAGACTTATATTAGGTTATTCTTCATCCTAAAGTAAGTTTTGAAAGGGTTGCTCTTAACCTCTTGCTAAAAGAGTTTCTCTCAACTCTAAAGAAGATCATTTGACAAAGTAAAATTTCTAAATAGGAACTTGGAGAATGAACATAAGCAAAGGGTTGTTTTGCCAAACCATTATAAAAATTGTTTTGTATCATCTCCTCCATACTATTTTAATTTATGCAAATTGTGTTTGTTACTGAATTACTTAAATTTGAAGTATTGAATTGATTTTTCATAATTATTATTTAGGTTGAATTGTGGTTTAGGGATTGCATGCATCCATTAGAAAAAGTGTTTTAGGTTAAATTTTAGAAAAACTTTTAACACCTAATTTGACCCTTTTATTCAAGCTCTCACAATAGTAAGGATAAAGTGTTCTCTAACTCAAACTCTTATATTAGTGATAATGATAATGATAGTAGTAATGATCTTACATATGATGAGTTAGTTAAATGTTTTGAAATCACGAGTTCGAGGAGAAAGAAACTTTTTTAAGACAATGAAACTTTCTTCCAAACATAAGGAAACTCTAAAACATTTAGAAGAATGCATGCTTGAGAATAATAAGTTGTAAAATGAGATGCACTACATGTTATAATATAAAAGTGTGGAAGTTGCCATGCACTTAGTAGGAGATTGACCACACTAAGTTTTGAAATTAAGTTAAAATTGAAAGTTTTGAAAATATTCTTAAAAGTTTGTTGATTAAGACAAATTGTGTTTGAGTTTAATTGATGATTCTTGATTACCAAACCTTGTGATGAACTTATGAAAGATGATGAATTTGTTTTTGGAACAAAAGAATTTGTCTTGATAGTTTTTTTTATTGATCTAATTTACTGTAAACTCTAGGAATTGGTTTTGTAACACCATTGATCGATCGGTATTGGGAACTGATCCTAGGTTCTATAGAACCATTGATTGATTAGTGTTAGAATTCGTCAACCAATTGAAGTTTTTATGGGAAATTGTCATCTAATGGTGAAAGATTGTTTAACCAATTGAATTATTAAGGGAAAATGGCCAACAAATTAGTATGGATCAGTTGACCAATGGTCGGTTGATCGATTTATGGTATTGATCGACTAGTGAGCTCTTGGATATGTGAAGGCTAGTTTGTTTTATTGGTTAATAGCTATTTCAAACTCTATAAATAAAAGTCTCAAGAGTTTTAGAATAAGTTTTGATGAATTTTCATAATTTCTTAAATGAATTAAGATAATCTTTTATAAATGAGAAAGAGTTTTGAAATTATTGTGAGTTATAGTGCATTTGTTGCATTCATTATGATTTTAAGAGTCCCTTTGAGCATTGTTTTTTATCAAGCAAGAGGCTTGGGTTATGAAGCCTTGAGATAAGATTGAGAGCTTGCATTTTGGGGCTTGACTTTATTGTTAAGATCATTGTTGAAAGGTTATATTCACTCTCTTTAAAGTAAGATTTATATTAGATTACTTTTCATCCTAAAGTAAGATTTGCAAAGGTTGCTCTTCATCTTCTTAAAAAAAAATCGTAAGGGTTTATCTTCACTTTAAAGAAGATTATTGAGATAGTGAAATTTCTAAATGGAAACTTAGAGAGTGGACATAGGGAAAGGTTATTTTGCTGAATTGCTATAAAAATCGTCCTCTACTCCTTACTGTTTTAATTTATGCAAATTGTGTTTTTTATTAAATTTCTTAAATTTGAATTATTGAATTGAATTTTAATAATTATCATTTAGGTTGAATTGGGGTTTAGGGATTGCATATATCTACTAGAAGAATTGGTTTAGGCTTAAGTTTAAATTTTTTTAGCAATTAACTCACCCCCCACTTAAGTGTGCCATATTAGGGCTAACACTATTTAAAAATAATATCCTGATCCTTTAATTTAATTTAATTTTTCATATATCTTCAATATTTATCTAATGGCTCTAATTTGTATCCCTTCATTTTTTTTCTTAATTTCATCATTCTAATTCATCAAAATAATAGAACAATTAGTAGTAAAGTTATTTTATCTTCATCAAAACTTAGGTGAAACCTTCTTTGGTTCAATACCTTCCTTCTAAGTAAAACCCTTGGTTGTTAAGTCTAACTTTATATCCCTCAATTTTACCAAAAGAGTTCCTTTTTATTTAAAATTAACTTACAACTAATGGCTTTTGTCCCTTCTTATAATTGAAAAAGATCAGAAATTTGATTATTAGTTATAAATGTCAACTTTTTCCACATAACTTTATACTAGAGATTAGAATTAACACCATTCAATGCCTCTAAAAATGGAAATTGGATCCTCATAAGGACTTATATTTAACTCCTATAAATGCTCTATATAATCATAAAAAGTTAGGTCTCCCTATCCTTAAGAACCTTTTATTATATTGTATAGGAAAGGTGTTAGATTTTGAATTGATTGTTAATGCAAACCTTAGGATCAATCTATAAAACCTTTAAATAAGCTTGGAGCTAAGTAAATAAATCCAACCTGTCCAATTTGTAAATGAAAAAAAAAGAGAAGAAAAATAGGAAAACTAATAAAGAAACCCTAAACATTTAATTGCCAACCACTTTCTTCACCCTTGAATTCCAAACTATCCATTTCTTGTTAATTTTCTAGGCCATATTATTCATTCATTCACTATATCCTTAAGGAATCATTATTTTGAGCAAACAAACACAAAAAAGTTAAAGCTTTTCTCTTCTATCATCTTCCTCCCTTTCCATCCACCACCCACTTTTATTTCATGCTAAATTTTTTGCAAGTTGCCATCTTGTTAGGTGAATACACACATAAACTAATATTTTCAGTCTCATTTTCCCTTATGTTCTGGTGTATTTACAGAGAAAATTGGAACTTTCATTTTAAGGAAACCACAGACTTCTAACCAATTTGGTGTATCTCAACATTGTGTAAATTATTTAAGAAAATGGTAGAAAGTGGAGCATTTGGCTCCTAATGATAGTTTAAAATCATCCATCAATGTTTTGGTTCTGACCTTAGTCTTTAATTTGTGATTTGAAGATATAGAAATATTTTAAAATCCTAATTAATTAAGTAGCTTATAACATGGTGAATATAAATATAAAAATAATTATGTAAATCAAGAATTCAGTTTTTAAATTGTTAAAGATAAAGAAATCTCGAGTAATAAGTAACTTTTGTTGGACTTTATTATACCTAGAGAGCTTTGACAGATAATGCGACATCGTTGGGCAAGCTAGGTAAGGTAGATATGGAGCATGTACCTTTACATTTTGTTTAATGATGGTAAATTATAGTTTAATAAGAATTTATTTATTTTAGGCTGTGATGATAGAGGAGACGATTAGTAGCTTGGACTTGTTGTTTGATTTTGATTATTCTGTATACTAGGTAAGTGGTAACTGGTGTCCTTACATTTGTGCTAGAATACAAGGCATATAACATAAATTTTATTTGGTAATTGAATATGGTGTTGGTTTAGTTGTATGTAAATGTAATTAGGGTATACATATATGTGTGCTTAGGTGTTATATTTGTATTATAAATATTATATGACTTGAATGCTATGATGTTGTTTGTTAGTAAATGGTAACTGGTGCGTATTTGTAATGTTTGTTTATATGCTATATAAATGGAGGTTCTATGAACATTATAATGACTTATTTATATATAAGAGATAATCTATGTGGGCATGCATAAATGATACTAATAGCTGTGAATTTTATGCTATGGTGGGATGTTATGAATTGTAGAATGGTGACCATATGAATATGTAATTTACTTGTGGAACTTGTGTGAATATGAAATAATGAATACTAATATAACTATGACAACATTTTTTTAAAATTAAAGTTTGAACAAATATGGATGAATATGAAGATGCATGGAATATATTTCGAGATGTTTAATCATAATGAAAAATTTTATATTTGGAAAAGAAAAAAATTAAGAATTTGTGGCTTGTCTAGGATAGGATATTTTTAATGATTGGTTTATGATCATGGTTATATAATATGAGATTATGATTATTATTTTTCTAGGAACCTTTCCATGGAACAGATGTCAAGATATTTTGTGTCCTTAAGATCTAATTGCTAGGTATGGGAGTGGTATTGGGGTATTTTAGGTAGCAAGGAATATCCTCTACTATTTGACTAGGCATTAAGGTGGTGTTAAAGTACTTGATGCGATTAAAAGTATAATGTTTTGTTATTGAAATTTTATATATGTCACATTAAGATCGATATATGATGAAGGGATGAAGGAATAGGTTCATAGACCATTGAATATAATCATACTAAGTTAAGTAGGGAACTAATTAAAAATATGAAAATTTTATTATAAATGATTGTAAGAAGTACCGTTTTTTTAATACTATAAATAAACTAATTGCTTGATAATATTAGGATTATGATTGTTATAATCTATTGTGCATTTGAATGACTGAATGGAAACAATATTACTGTGACTAGGTTTTGTAAACTAGATGTTTTGACTTTTCTTTATCTTTATATTATGCATTGTGTGACAAGTACATTTTGATACTCCTCATTGAATTGGCTACTTACTCTTTGAGACCCAATTTTTTAGGAGATAGATTGTAGTGCCTAACTCTTTCTAGCGTTTATGATCTTGCCTCATATTTTGTGATATATGTGTAAGCAACATCATCATTAATTCTTTTAAATCTTGCATGTTTTTATTTATATTAATAATTAAGTTTTGTTTTCTATGGTTGGATTAATATATTGGGATTTAATAATATTATTTGATTGATTTATTGTAATATGAGATGATTAGAAACTTGGATTACTCTACTGAATGAAATAAACATATTTTCCATTAATTTTGAATTAGAGTTGACTAAATGTGGTATGAATGCAAAATTAAAATAGGGGGGGTGCTATATAATCAGCCTAAAACTCGATTATGTCTAAGAAAAACCTATGACCATCTCTAAATCGAGTAAAAGAAGCTTGACCCTAATTAAACTCTTCGCTTAGAACCTAAGTTAAAAAGGGTTTGATTATCATAATTAGAATTGAAAGATTAGATTGGATTTCTTAAAAAAGAATAAAGAGAAAATTCTCTCAAGAAGAATAACATTCAATTTGATTAATCTCAAAAAATTCTTGAATCATGTCATCATGACAATTTTGATATAATATAAACCTCACTTTTACCCTAGGGATAGTTTAGCTATTTTAGATATAAAATAATCATCAAGTATTAGATTTTCTAGAAGTAAAACAATAGCTAACAACGAGTAAAATAATGTCATTTTTCTAGACCATTTAAATTCTAACTTTTCAAGGAATAGAATAATATATGTGGAAGGAGTAAAAAGGCACTGTTCTATAAGACTACTTATCTTCTTTCTTCTCGTTAAAACATCCTCCTGTGCATTGGACTCCTTAAACTTGAAGCATGCTAGGTTGATCTCTATAAGATGTTTTTATATACTCAAAACATAGAGAAAAATAATCAATCTATCTAAAATTAGTGGTTTTTATAAGAGCATTATATTTCCTCTAATTCAATTAGATGAGGAATATTCCCACTAAAGTTAAAATCTTTAAGAAAGATTATATTTCATACTTTAACTATATTTGGTGTATTTAAGAGATAGTTAAATCTAATTCCTTTGGATTGTTCTACCTAGCCACTAAAATAACCATTGATATAAGTGTCTTAAACTTGGTTTCCTTTCATATAATGGTTATAAAAGGAGTTTTAGGAATAAATTTTGATGAATACTTGTTCAAGATATACATAACAATTTTTAATGCTTCACTTATAAACTTAATAAGAGATTAGAATTATTGAATCAAGTTTCTTCCATATCTGAAAGCACAATTTCTTCTCTTTTCTATAATTTTTTTTATGGTGAGCCTATAATTTATGTTATATAATAATGTCTTCTTCTTAAATTATATATATCAACTAGACCCTTCCTATTTCTATATATCTACCATAATATTCTCCATCACTATTAGATTTGTTCTTTTGTTTCTCTTCTTAAGCTTTGAAAACCTTAAAGGCATCCAATGCCTATGATTAATTATGTAGAAGATAAAGATACCAGAACCATGAATGATCATCTATGAACAAGATAAAATATCTTAGACCATTTAAATAAGAAGTGAAAAATGGTCGACAAATATTACTATATATAATCTCAAGAATCTCTTCACTTCTAGTGGAACTTTTAATGTAACTTATCATTAGCTTACCTTAATGGCATCAACACAAGTACAAAAATGATTGAAATCAAGTTTAGTTATTATATAATCACCAATAAGCTTTTTAATTCTTTGAATATAAATACAACCTAATCTCATTAGTTTTTAGAATTTCTTTCTTACTTTTCTTTCAGCTTTTATATTAGAGACACAAAATAGAAAATTCAAGTATTTTAAGGAGTGGATCAAGTGGTTAGGAGCTAACTTACAATTTGAGATAACTACAAATAGATTATATCTCATACTTTTCTTTCTTTTTATCTTAACTCTTTTTATTTTATTAATAGTTATAATTTTTTAATTAAATCCTTATGTTTATTGATAAACATGTGGGTTTAAATTGATTAATATCTATGGAAAGGTATCTAGATGGATTAATTATGTCCGAATTACTTGATTTGTGTGAAAATCTTTTCTTTATTTAAGTGTGTAACTATCTATTATAGACTGGTCATCTAAAATAAATTCATAAGTAATTAAGGATTCGAGGAATCTACTTTAATTAATGGAAAAATAAATAAACAACACAATTTATACCAATAAATGACCAAACTTTAATTAGCCATGAGGGTCTCAAATCTAGAAGATAATTTTATATTTGAACTTCCTGATTCTTAAGCCTATTAGCCTAAGTTCAATAAATAACCAAATAATGGAATATGATTAATAATGAAAATACATTAACTTAATTACACATGTCTTAAATTAGAGAAGATATCCAAGATTTAGTAACACAAATATTTTTTAAGACTTAATTAATCCATTAAAATTTGAACCCTTAGCCAAACTTTTGAATTGGTGAACCTTAATTTCTACTTGTGATCTAGTGTATAGTTAGGTAGTTTAGTTAATTTAGTTAATTAATTTAGTTTATCAAGTTTATCAATTTAATTTGGTTCTCTGAATAATCATACACTGAGCGACCTAGTGGTTTTAGAAGATGCTCATGAGAATGATAAGTAGACTTAAAAGAATCCATTATATTACTTGTTAACAAGTATAATTGCCTTAGGTTAGTCTTACATTAGAATTGGGCTAAATTAGCTTAAGAAAATCATAACAATTTTTTGGCCTCATTTCTAGTAATATTAGTAATATCTCAGTGTGAAATAATCTAGTGTTGTTTTTTTTATTTACTGCTTTTATTTTTATTTTCAACATTTTATTTTTAGGTTTCTTTGTTTGGTTTTTCTTTTTGATTTCTTTGGTTATTTTCTATCTTTCTTTGGTTATTATTAACTTTTATACATTTTTTGGCCAAATTCCTAAAGGGTTAGTTTTTTATCTTCAGCTATAAAAAATCATGATTAGGATAAGAAAAGTGACTTAAGTAGGTGCATCTAGTAAGATAGAAGTAGAATCTATTAGTGGGGACCAAATTAAACTATAACTTAAATATACAAGATATGGAACACTAGGAGAACGTAGTAGTACCTATCCCATAAGAGCATAGAGAACCAACTATGGTAGACTAGCTATGCAAGAAAATCATAGACCTTTGGCTAGTATTATTAGAATGAGGGTTAATGTTAATAATTTTAAGATCTCTTATGAGATTTTCTTTATGGTTAGGACCTCGAAGTTTAGAGGTTTAGCTTTAAAGATCCCTAACACCTACCTAAAAACTTTTTAAAAATATCTTTGATCTCTTTAAGCATAATGAAGTTTTAGAAGATGTAGAGAAATTCAGGTTGTTTCCCTCCTCTCTTAGGGATAAGGCTATAACACGACTTTCCACTCTTTGACTCGGCTCTATTACAACTTAGGATTAGTTAATGAAATTGTTTCTAAGTTTTTTCCTCTGGCCAAGATAACTATGATAGAGATGGGAATTCCTTCCTTCATCCAATATGAAAATAAAAGTCTACAAGACACATAAGAGAGATTTAAAGAGATGTTACAAAGTGTCCATGTTATAAATGTAGTATCTAGCAATAAGTAGATATCTTCTATACTGGATTGACTCTTTCTACCTATGGTACTAGAGATATAGCTACTGAAGGCAATCTAATGCATAAGATGCTTACCTAAACATATATGTTTATTGAAGAAATGGTGACTAATAACTTTTAGTACCATTTGAAGAGACATTTAAGAAGACCTTATAGTGCTCATGCAATGAATGATATATTTGCTTTAACAGCTCAAATGTAGGTCTTAAATAAGAAATTGGATAGTTTAGTAAGTGGTGTTTATGGAATGCAATTAGGATTCAATAAGTATGCGATAATTGTAGAGGTAACTCCCATTGATCTAAAGATTGACTTGCCAACCACCACAAGCCAATTTTTAAAGAGGTCCACCACCAGACTTTAGAGTTAATACACCTATTCAATAAGAAAAGCCTAGTTTTGAAGAAATGGTGACTAAGTTCATTCAATCAAATGAAACAAGAATGTAAAACCATTAGGAACTTAGAGACTTAAGTAAGCTAAATTGCAAAGATCCTACAGAAGAGGCTACATGGTAAACTATTTAATGATATGAACCTTAACCCTACAAACCATGTAAAAGTCATTATCTCAATAAGTGGAAAAGAATTTTTTAAAAATAATTAAATTAATAAAGGCCAGAGCCTATTAAAAGGTATACGGAGCGTTTATAACACACATAATCAACATCAATGGAGGTAAAACTTGCAAGGCATAGATTAGGGGAAAAGAGAAAAGTTAGTTAATATGAAGAGCAAATAATGTGTGGTGAATAAGAAGAAAGACAAAGTAAACACTTCAACCTAAATGGCAAAGTAGCCTAGGATCTTATATCCCCAAATACTAAGGAGTATGTACTTGGGTAAGAAATTTGAAAGAGTTTTACAAGTTTTCAAATTACACATTAACATCTCATTTTTTGAAGCATTCATTCAAATTTCTTCCTATGCAAAGTTTCTTAAAGGACATATTATCAAGTTTGAGAAATAAGAGACTGTTAAGCTTAATAAAGAGTACTCCATTATTTTGTTAAGAAAGTTACCACCTAAGGTTAAGAATCTAGGGAGTTTTATAATCCTTTACACAACTGATAACCTATAAATAGATAGGCTTTGATGGACTTTAGAATAAGTATTAATTTGATGCCCATGTCTAACTTCATAAAGCTAAAATTGGAGGAGTCGAAGTTTACTATGGTCTCATTGTAATTAATTCATCACTTAATTACATGACCAAAGAGAATCATAGAAGATGTATTAGTAAATATTGAAAAATTCACTTTTTCAGTAGATTTCCTAGTCTTGGATATAAAGGAAGACAAAGATGTTCCAATCATCTTGGGACAATCATTCATGTCCATAACTAGCATCATATTGGATATTCAAGAAAGAAAACTTATTTTGAAATCCAAGATGAGGAAGTAGTTTTCAATATTTTTAACATAGGCATTCTTCTTTCCTTGTTAGCTCTTGCTACTTTATTAAAGTGAAAACTAATGAATCTAAGAGAAGTGAGTTTCTTTATGTAAGCATAGTAAAGATCAAACTTGAAATTTTCAATTTTTATGAGACACAAAGGAACCTAATACAACTTAAGTACCCCGCTTCAATGGATATATGTGGATGTTTGACTTAATTTCATAAAATGGTGAAATTAGAGATTGTCAATTTGAAGTCACTATATGTTCATTTGGTTAAAGACATAAAAAAGCATTTTTTAGGAAGTAACCTAACTATTAATTTATTTTTCTTTTTTTTTCATCTTTTTAGTTAGTTATCTTAGTGTTATCATCTCCAATTCAACATATTTGAGTAAACGTAGATGTATAATTATATTATTTTAGTGATTCTTGAATTAGGGATAATTAGAGAGGTTGGAAGCATGAAGAAAATTGCAAGTTAATGTACAAATGATGGGCTTTAATAGTGCCATTGAATATTATTAAACTACTGTTATAACTTGTGTTTGGAACATTAATAGCACCATATAATGATGCCGTTTTACTCTATGTTGCCCCTTATTTTAGCATAACTCTCACCTATAATTGATGCTATTTACCCTGAGCCCTAACCTATTTTTCCTCTCTTATTCTTCTTCTTTCTCCTGCCATCCTCCATTTGATTTTTCTTTACAATTTCCCCTCTTTCTCCCCTAATCTTATGGGTAACCATTCTTCTCTTTTGACACTACGTTATTTTCACTAAGGTATATTTTTCCCTTTCTTACCACTTCTACTAGCATTTAACTTTAATTTGTATTGTTAACTAGTTTTCTTCAAGTTAAAGGGCTTTTCATCATCTTTAGATTGCAGCTTTTCCTCCAGTGGATTTTCCATCTTTATGTCTACATTTTAACATCAATTGCACCTATTTTCATCATCATTAAGAGAAAAAATTTTAATAATGGGGAATATTCTAGTGAGCATATGCTAGCAACTGATAAGAATGTTTTGATGACTGATAAGCGTATACTTTATAGGATTTTAGATCATAAATGGACATGTTTTCACCCATATTTTGATATTAAATTGCTAATTTATGTGTATAATTGTTTAAAATGTAGGTTTATGCTAAAGAGGATGATTTTATGTAAAAAAGACAAAGTGTGTTAGTTTTTCTAGAAAAATAACGTGTGTCATTAACGATGCAATTGATGTCCCAAATGCACCACTATTATAGTCAACTCAAGAAGATAATGAAACCCCTTAATAGCATCGTTGTAGAGTAAGTAACCATCCCTGAAGACCATTGTGTAGACAGAAGAATAACATAGGGGTTGAATAATGCCATTGATGTTCCAGTTCAAGGGTAATTAATGTCTTTAAAGGCGTTTTCCAGCGTAGAATTCAAAGCCACATTGGATTAATCACTACCTAAATCACCTTAGACCTCGTTAAGATATATTGAAGCATCTTTTTAGAGATTTGCATATACTATTTGTGACATCTCACCCCGGCATATCTTGCCTGGCTTACCCTTAAGCGGCAGCTCGTACAGCGGCCCCGCTGGTGAGAGCACTAGGATATCCATGCTGGGTATACATGT